>JAAFCE010009126.1:8257712-8284990 GCA_013389805.1 Trigoniulus corallinus
CCCCCCCCCTCCTCTTCTCAAATATGGCCTTGTGGTGTCACGACAGGAAAGGAACGGGAGAGAGGCCTCCTTGACGCTCAAGTCTGTGAATAGACTAGAGAGAAAAAAAAACGAGGTGGACAAGGAATTTTCAGTTTCCCCCTGCCCTACACACACCCTGCTCTTTTTTTAAAAAAAAATTAAATAAAAAGAGAGATAAAAAAATAGTATAAAATATTAAATTCTTACTATTATTGCCAAAAACGCACCATGTATGAAGGGAAGGGACAACATTCACTTCACCAACTCTCAATAATACTTAAAAGATACTACACATTATTTGATGAAAAAAAAAATTAGTAAAAATGTTTTTCTCTCTTAAAATTTTTTAAGTAATAAAAAAATCAAAATTTAATTTCGAAATTATATTTTCTTCAATATCTGCAACTATTTCAAGTAGCAATCCTTCTCACGCTCCTTTTTCGACCTAGTGACACACCCCCATTGCAGCACGTGATTTCAAAACACATGTTGTAATCACAGGTCCTCAGAACCGAGCTGCGATTGGTGACCTTAACAAGGAAGGAAAAAGATTACCGTCTACCTTCCTCCCCCCCTCCCAAGAAAAACTGATGGGCACTTCACGAAATACGGTTGACAATTTGGCGTCATTGAACATTGCAAAACAATGAGTTTGATCACTTAGGAGATTCCGCAATATATAAAGACTAGATATTCGCAGCGTAAAAGTGGTTCCAGGTTCGATACTGGATCGAGGTGGGCTGGTTTCTTTCGGGAGAGAGAGAAGGCCCCGAGTACCCATTCCGTCGAATGGGAAGTAAAGCCCGTGCCATACCTTGTACTGTACGATGTCATTTTCACGTTAAATGGGCAACTATGCAACGGCAACCCGACAATGGCAGGGTCTGGTACCCATCTTGTCCCTCTGATGTATTGGGTAGTGTTTTTCCGCAGCCAGTTTCCGACCAAAGCTGCAACCCCCTATGCTTATTTATCGTCGGTCTACTGTTCGTTGGGGCATTTCACCGACGCCAAGGGACGACCTCCTACACCTGGAAATTTCGCTTCATCTGCCCATTGCATCGTAGAGAGGAGGATTGTTTGACGTGCAAATGCCATCGTACGGTGGGAGCGGCGAGTTGCGTTGGACACACCAGTTTTCGTCTGATCACTGAAGTTAAGCAACGCAAGCCCAGTTAGTACTGACATGGGTGGTCGCTCGGGAAAGCTGGGTACTGCTAATACCCAATAATCGTCGCATTGGTGTGGTGTCCGTGCGGTATATGCATCGGACCTACACAGTGGACGGGTCTCTAATGACCTCGTAGTTGACGGGACCTTAAACTCCAACAAACAAACAAACAAAAAGCCATCGTACGCCACACAGGACCTCGGTTCTACTTCTCATCCGTAGGAATGCGCACTTGGGGCTTCTCTCTCGCCCGAAATAAGTCACTGACGCAGTTACCGAGCACACTACGCACTGCGTCACCGAGGCAAGATGTAGGAGCTCGCCCCCTGGCGTCGGTGGAGTGCCCCAACAAACAAGTGGGAGCGGCGAATTGCGTTGGACACACCAGTTCTCGTCTGATCACTGAAGTTAAGCATCGCAACCTCAGCTAGTACTGACATGGGTGGGCGCTTGGGAAAACTGAGTACTGCTAATACCCAAAAATCGTCGCATTAGTGTAGTGTCTGTGCAGTCTCTGCATAAGAACTATGCTGTGGACGGGGCTCTAATGATCTTGTAGTTGAAGGGCCCTAAAACACCAACAAACAATAGTCCTACTATAAATAAGCATAGGGGTTTTATCTTAGGTCGGCAGCCGGCTGTGGAAAAACGCCGTCCTACAGATTGCTCATGTGTCCATCCAGAGAGACAAAGGTGGTACCCGACCTCGCCATAGGCGAAAAAGGGGGTAGTAGTTGCTTCTGCTTTGCAGAGACTATAGTACGTTCGTTTCATAAAAAAATGTTCAAATCGTTATGTGAACACCAAAGACTGTTACTCAGGTCCCCGTTCCATTCACAGACGCAATGCAGATCGATACAAATTGCTCACGAACCGAAAGTCTAAACGTTCGTTAGATGAAGATGGTGAAGGCACCACCCAATGATTCAAAACATTTGCGAACGTTTGAGAAAACGTTCACAGGAAATGTTTCCTTTGATTATTTTAGCGGATATCGAGCTTTAGAACTTTTGACGGCCATTTTCATTTAAAACATCACACTCTAATTTTACCCAATTCGTGCGGAGGTGTGTGTTTAGGGTTCGTGGGCAAGGACAAGTGTCACAATACTCTTACCCAGGTGATTACCAGTCCAAGAGGAGGTAAGAGGACCATCTTTGTTCCCCCTATGACGTACTTTCCCGGAAGTGATAGGAACATGTCAACGGTTATGCTTCTATAGACACGTGGTTAACACTTAAAAAACGCCCTGGCCACCGTATTACCACCACGTACACTTGGAAACCTCACATAAATTAGGAAGGTCACAAGTCCTTTTAGCCCTCTAAATCTTGTGGCGATCAGGGGCATTTTCTTTCGATTTAATAAAAAAAAAAAGAATGACCCTTGTGACGAAGGGTGTGTGGGCAAGGAAAATAAGAAGCGTTTTAATATAGACGTTATCCTTCACCCTTTCTTCGCCTGAAGGATGTCGTTCAGGGTGGTCCCAACTAAAATTGGATCACACCATTGGACCCTATGCAACTGGCCAGTTATTTAGGCCTAACGTTGTTCAATGTAGGCCTATACAGAGATAGAGGAAAGGGACACCGAAGGACGACAAGCGGCGGCGTCTTTCTATCTACTCGGCTGAAATGAGCTTCAAATGAGTCTTTTCCACGCGGTAGGGCTGTTGTCTCATTTTGCCGTCCCCCTTTCTTCTCCTTCATCCCCCCTTCCTTCGCCCCTAAGGGCACGCTTGTGTGTCTTTCACCCTTACACATTTTCATCCGTGAACTCAAATCTGTTCATGGGAACCCAAATCTGTTTTACAAACTCTTCAATTTGTTTGAACATGATTGAAAAACAGTTGCCGTTATGCGCGCGCGAACACACACGCATACAGAGGCGCGGCAAGAGCGTGCCCTAACAGACGGGACCTCCCCTCCATTCTCAGTCCCTAAATGGGACAATCAGAACCTTGATTAAAGATTAATTATTTCCTGTTCTGCGTAAACCATCCCCCTTTCCTCTAGGTCCTCTTTTCCGAAAAATGTTGACATAAAAGGAAAAGCCGTTAGAAAAATAACGACGTTATTAAAACGCAGAGAACAACAGGAGTCTTAAGCCCCACCTGAAACTATAGGATGTTGTCTTTTCAATGGTCCAACAAGACACCGTGTGTGCCCTAAACTAACATTCTTCACCTACCCTCGATATTAAGTCGAAGGGGGAGGGAGAATATCAGGTGATTAATATGGATGTCGAAAGCAGAGGGGCAGGTAACCCATTGCCCACTGAAGGACCTATGTCGATTTTCGGCCTGGTTTATTGGGTGGGTTTATATGATGTCGCACTAAATACTGAAAGCCATTTCTAATCCAACACCAGATTTGGGGAAGGGGGTTCATCATCATCATCATACCCTTCTCCAGTTCAAAACCGGGTCGGGTCTGCGAGTTCCATTCCTCCACCCCCGCCTATCCCCAACCAGGCCCGCACACCCCCATGTCCTTTCGTACCACCTGCTCCCACGTGCGCTTTGGTTTTCCCCTCCCCCTGGTGCTCCCCACCACCTGCAGTCCCAAGATGGACCTAACTAGTGTCTCCTCCCCCTTCTCATCACATGCCCATACCACCTCAACCTGCTTTCTCTCATCTTCTCAGCGATGTCTCCCACCCCTGGACTCCCTCTAACATGGTCGTTTCGGATCCTGTCAGCTCGTGACACCCCACTCATGAACATCCGCATCTCATCTCATCTCCCGTGACATCCGCATCTCAGCCACCTGCATTCTCCTTTCATGGTGCTTCCTCACGGCCCAACACTCTGAGCCATACAGCATAGCCGGTCGCACCACAGTTCTGTAGACCTTGCCCTTCAGCTTTATAGGCACCCGGCGGTCACATAGGACTCCGCTTGCCTGATCCACTTTAGCCAACCTGCTTTGATCCTATTGGACACATCTGAGTCTATTTCTCCATTTCCCTGGAACACTGATCCTAAGTATCTAAATTCCTGCGCTGCTGGTATCACCTCACCTGCTGCACGAACCTCGCCGGGAGCGGCGAGTTGCGTTGAACACACCAGTTCTCGTCTGATCACTGACGTTAAGCAACGCAAGCCCAGTTAGTACTGACATGGGTGGTCGCTCGGGAAAGCTGGGTACTGCTAATACCCAATAATCGTCGCATTAGTGTAGTGTCTATGCAGTATATGCATTGGAACTATACAGTGGACGGGTCTCTAATGACCTCGTAGTTGACGGGACCTTAAACACCAACAAACAACAACAAAAAACGAACCTCGCCCCCTGGTCCCTGACCACTCCATTTGAAAGCTAGATATTCCGTCTTTCTCATATTCACCTTCAGGCCCCCCTTTTCCATAGCCACCTGGATGTCTTGTAGGCCCTTTTGTGCCTCCTCTTTGGACTCTGCAAGCTTTCCCACATCGTCAGCAAAAACCAAGCACTGAGGGGCCCATTCTCCTACTCCTGTCAGCAGCTCATCCATGACTAGAGTAAATAAGTATGGGCTAAGAGCTGATCCTTGATGCACAGAAGGGGTTGATAGTAGTATTGCATCTCAAAATATTGTTAAACCTGGCACATTTCCTTTCCTTTTCTTCTCCTAGGAAAAGTTCTTTAATGCAATAGCGGCATCCTACACATCCCCATTTGGTGGGACAGTTACTGCAATTACAACTCCCTTCTTATCACCCGCCTCAGGAGCTCGATCCTGGCCGAGGCGAGTGACTGTTTTCGGACGATAGAAAGAGCTCTATACTGGATAGCTACTGTGTGAGGAAAGGTGAAGAGTGAACGATGTCTCACCTATGCACGTAAAAGAACCCTTTCTACAGGTAAATCGGGGTAAAATTTCGAGGGGGTATGAGAGCTCGTTTCCCTTGCCATCAGTAAATTACCTCCATCAAGCTGCCAACTGACTTATGATAGGATGAGAGGGCGGGGAATGAGAGCCTCATCGAAGGGGAAAGTTTGACAGCAGAGATGTAGCAACGCATTGGCAATGGGACAAATGCCAAGGGCGCGAGGAGCAAGAGGCACGAGGCGCTATCACTGTTAGAAATAGCGTGCAGTGTAGTCCTGACTTAAGGGCGCAATACTAGGTAGATATTTGTCAAGGGTGCCAAAAACATTGCTACGTCTCTATTTGACAGTGGTCCTTATGAGTGAGTGGGTGCAACTGACCTAATGTCATAACCCTGTTATCGGCTTGAATATTTAATTCACAATTCACGCTGGTAGATTAGTAGAGTTACAAAAGAAAACCAGCTTCAGTGGCGCGGAGGGTAATGTGCTCAGGAAGTGTGCGTCGGTAAGTTCTTGGTTCGATACTGGACCGAGGCGGGTTGGATTCTTTCGGGCGAGAGAGATGCCCCGAGTGCGCCATCCTTCGTATGAGAAGTAAAACCAAGGTCCCGTGTGGTGTGCGATGGCATTTGCACGTCGAAGAACCCTCTCTACGATGCAACAGGTAGATGAGGCCAAATTTTCGAGTGTGGAGCTCGCCCCCCCCCCCCTGGCGTCGGGGGAATGCCCCAACGAACAGTAGACCGACGATAAATATGCATAGGAGTTGCAGTTTGGTCGGCAACCGGATGTGGAAAAACGCTGTCCGTTATGTCCATTCAGAGGGACAGGATGGGTACCCGACCCTGCCATAGGCGGGAAAAGGGTTAGGAGTTGCTTGACAAGGCAGGAAAGAGAAGATTATAGACCAGGTGGGAGAGGTACTAAGAGTGAGCCATGCTTGTCATGACGGGGTTAGGATGCCTAGAGAGGTATGTGTGTGTGATGGTGTTTTAGAGAGAAAGGGGGGGGTCCAAGGAGAAGGAGGATAGAAATTAAGGAGACTTGGCAAGAAGATGATGATGACGATGCTAAATCCTTCCGTGAAAGATCGGGCAAAGAGAGAGAGGAGGGAAGATGGTGAGGATGAGGATGATGATGATGGTTTTTCTTATCGACTAAATGAATCCAAGCAACCGAGCACCGGATAGGATAAACATAAGTACAGCAGAGAATAATTGTTTGCAACGAGCACAAAAATTATTAAAAGAGAGCGCAGTTTTCCGCTTTCACGCCTTCTCGTCCATTGTTGACGAATACTTTAATGTGAATTGATTTAACACCATTTGCTTCTCATTTTGATTGGCTTTGATAGGAGATCGCAATCGACCTACACCAATGCAACACAACATGAATAGCGATGCCATGGCGTCCCATCCATCCCCTTCAAGAAAATGTGCTAAGAGGAGGCTGGTAGGCAGGCAAGTGAGAAGGGAGACAGGGGACAGGAATAAAGAGACGGGGGGGAGGCGGTAGGCAGACAGGCAGGCAGGCATTTAGTGTTGCTTGTAGTGGGTGGAAAAATTAAGAGGACCTGCAGTATGTGTAGGAGAGGGCTCAATTCCGAAATGGGCTCCGTGAAGGCATATACGTATGAGGGGGAGGAGTGAGCGAGAGGCCAAAAATTAATCTCTATACTTAGAATTGATGGGCTATAAGGAGGAAAAGAGGGTTGTGTGTATGTGCGTGGGGGGAGGAAATAGAGAGGGATAATATATCAGCAGTTTACAAGGGGAAGGAGAGAGAGGGAGGGCGAAATATGGCATGTGCCTGAGATGAAGAGAGAGAGAGGTGTTAAGTCGTTCCCTTGACAACTCCTTCTAGGTGAAAAGGTGTCCTGGGTAACGTTGTTAAAAAGAAGGCAATTCATTAAATACAAGTCATACAGTGTGTGTCGAATTGCCGATTATAATCATTCAATGGGCACGTGTGTATTTATATATTCATCATGAATGATTATGATGATAAGCAACAGCAACATCCCTCCCAGCACACGAAAGGGCATCCCGAGGCAGGAGAGGAAGAGAAGAGGGCAGGAGGGGAAGGATGGATCGGTCCTATGAGTTCGGGCGTTCTCGGGGTCTTTCATGGCATCTTTCTGACAACCATACTTTGAACCCTCGTCACCGTCCTCATAATATCCATGTTTTCATAATATTGACGCTAATTGGCTGTCACCAGAAGGTGATGTGATGGAACGGAGGAAGTGTGTGTATGGAACCAGTGATGCCGCCCCACATATCTCATGTGCTATATTTATATTGTCTGTATATGATAATCATTTGAGAGTGACTGAAATGGAGGCAGAAAAGTGGAGTCCTGTGCGACAGAAGGGTCCCTATCAAGTTGAAAGGGAAGTTCTACAGGACAGTGGTTAGGCCAGCTATACTCTATGGATCAGAGTTCTGGGCAGTGAGGAGAGCCATGTCAATAGAATGCAAGTAGCCGAGATGCGCACGTTGCAGTACATGAGTGGCGTGTCGAGAGCTGATATAATTAGGAATGCGTATATTAGAGGTAGTCTGGGGGTAATGGACATCGCCGAAAAGATGAGGGAGAATAGGATGAGGTGGTATGGTCATGTCATGAGAAGAGGGGAAGAAGAACTCGTTAGGTGTATCCCAGGAATGCAGGTTGTCGGTAGCACCCGGGGTAGGGGGAGACCAAAGCAGACGTGGGAACAGGTTGTCCGTAAGGACATGGCATTGTGTGGGGGTGGACGGGGACCTGGCGGGAAATAGACGGGAGTGGAGAGCATCCCTGCCACAGGCGGGATGAGGGTATGATGATGATGTGAATGATAGATAATCATTTATGCCTATCATCTTTGCGCTTACATAAGACATTTATGCCTGGTTCCGTATACCCACGCGCTAACGCTATTACCGTTGAATCAGACGACACAGCACAAAAAATGGTGACGTCACACTGCTACTTGGGGCGCCGCAGAGCAGCTATGCGTGACTCACATAGCGTCCCGCTGCGTTCTGATTGGCTAGCGGTTGAGCTGTCTGCTTGAACAATGGCGGAGGATATACTGAGATATGACGGCGGCGGGCGGTGACTCCAAATAAAGCGCTGCACTTAAGGAATTGCGCTGGCGGTCCTTCATAACGCACTAGCACAAAATGTCATCAGTGGCGACGTGATTAGCGTTGAAGTGTGGTGATACGGAATTAGGCATAAGATATCATTTTAAGATTTATAACCCTTTCTTCTTTTTAGGCCCTTATTAACGAAGAAGACTGTCAAGATCGCCGTATTTTCTTTCAAGCCGTCAATGAAATTTATGATTGGGAAATCATCAACATTGTAGACCAAGATTTAAGTCCAAATATCAACCGTTTCATATTTATAGGTAAGTTAGATTTACGCAAGCGTAGTTGTGTTTAAAGAGGACGGGAGGTGAATGAATTTCTTAGAGGAGGCATACTGTTCGTTGGGGGTACTCCACCGAGCTCCTACATCTGGGAGTTTTGCCTCATCTACTCGTTGCGTAGTAGAAAAGGTTCTTTTCGCGCAGTGGGGACATCACACACACCACACGAAGCCACGGCTTTACTTCCTATTCGACGGAAGGCACACACGGCATCTCTCTCTGTCTCGCCCACAAGAAGGCAACCCACCTCGATCCAGTATCGAACCTGGAGCCACTGATGCAGTAGTCGAGCACACCAGCTCCTACGCCACCGACAGGCTGATCTTATTTTGACTAATTACCATCATACCCTTATCCCGCCTGTGATATGGCCGGGTCTGCGGGTTCTAGCCCTCCACTCCCGCCTATCTCTCACCAGGTTCCCGTCCACCCTACACACTACCATATCCTTACGGACAACCTGCTCCCACGTCTGCTTTGTTCTCCCCCTGCCCCGGGTGCTTCCAACCACCTGCATTCCTGTAATAGACTTAACGAGATCCTCCTCCCCTCTTCTCATTACGTGTCCGTGCCACCTCAGTCCACTCTCCCTCACTTTTCCCGCGATGTCCCCCACCCCCAGGCTACCTCTAACATAGGCCTACTCCTTCCCAAGTCTATCAGCTTTCGGTCTGAGCACCCCTGGTCTATAACTTTGTTTTCAGCTGGAAGGTGCGCTATTGGAGAGCACTTATGGGAGCGGCGAATTGCGTTAGACACACCAGTTCTCGTCTGATCACTGAAGTTAAGTAGCGCAACCCCAGCTAGTACTGACATGGGTGGCCGCTTGGGAAAACTGGGTACTGCTAATACCCAAAAATCGTCGCATTAGTGCAGTGTCTGTGCAGTCTCTGCATAAGAACTATGCTGTGAACGGGGCTCTAATGACCTATGTAGTTGAAGGGCCCTAAAACACCAACAAACAACTAACAACTAGAGGGCGCTGTTTATTACAATAAATACGTTGTGCTATATAAAGTGATCCAGCTAGGGAGGGAGAGAGGTGGGCTAAAAATGGTAGTTACAAAGAGCCTCTTAATCAAACTTGGATAGTGAAACCAGAAAAAAAAAGGGGTATTAAAAAAAACAGAAGACAGACCTAAGAATTGTGTCCACCCCATCCCTCTTGACTCCTGCTCGACCAAACCACTGGGAAGACGCCCTTATGCTATCATCTTACAACCTTTTTTTTCCTTCATCTTTCTAAATATTGAAGATATAAAAATTCAATCAACGTGGAGGAAACAGGCACAAATTGGAAGACAACAGTAAAACTCAATATTGACCTATCTCTCGACAATTTTCGTTACAATATGATCTCCATCCACTGTTGTCACTGATTGCATGTACAATCAATTTTTAGACTCTTTTATGTTAGTTTTTTTCTGCAGATAGAAAGCTGCTTTATTTTCTATCTGGATACACATTAACTATTGTTAGTGAATTCAGGGTAGAAAGCGAGAGGACATGGGAGGAGGAGTCACACCCCCCCCCCCCCCTCCACTCTCTCTCTCCCTCTCCATATAGCTTTAATATAATGTTAATATACAGCAATTACCACAATAGAAGAGGAGGGACAAGAGCAGAAGGGGAGGGGAAGAGGAAGAGACTATAAAGTTATACAAAAGTACATAAAGTTAAATACATAGAAGATACATGTTGAAAACAATACAAATACTTCATCATCATCATCACATCATCGTCATTTGGCCCTCAGCACCCACACCCAAACGCAAGAGAGAGGGTGCAATATTGAAGGAAAGAAGAAACTTGGTCTTATGAGATGTAAGGAGCAGGAAAAAATGGGTAAATAGGTGGCACTGTTGATACCCCATCGAAAAAAAAAATCATCATTACAGTAGTTGAGCTTTTTCGTGACTAGTCAGTCACAATTCTGATAGGATACATCTGGTGGAGGGAAGAAAGGGGAGGGTATGGTAGGACCTAGAACCTCAGCAACCGAAATCATGCGATGGAAGGGACAAATAAACTGTCCCGTAGGAGGAGGGGGACTTACGCTTAATTTATTGCAATGAGGAGTAGGAGGAGAGTTTAAAAGTGAAGGGAAACGGGTTGTCACTGCCTCACCTGTCTCTGATGGGGCCTAAATAGCAATAACATTACATCCCACTATATTATTGCCTCCGCGAAGAGTTGGTTCGTGCCGTTGGTTGGGGCCCACTTCAGGCCATAATGTTAGTCCATTTTTAACGACCATGCTAGCAGTGTCCTGTATGACACTACACTAATCCAAGCGGCCACCCATGTTAGTAATAGCAGGGGTTGTGTTGCTTAACTTCAGTGATCAAACGAGAACTGGTGTGTCCAACGCAATAAGTCGCTCCCTACTCCACCCAAGACACAATGCGTTATCGTGTCTCCAACCCCCATAACATTGTGGATACACGATGACGACAGCCCGGGCCCCGCACGCTCACCCTGACGACCGTATGTACTGGGGATTTGGCCCCCTCCACCGTAAGTTAATAATCAGGCCTTATTTTATGAAATCAAAATGCTTATCGATCCAGGCATGTAAGTTCAGCTATTTCTGAAGACAAACGATCGATTCTGTGGCAGGAAAAAAATTCAGTATCTTTCTCGGGACGGGCACAAGTAAGTATTAGATATCGATGGGATTTCCCAGGTGTCAGCGAATGCTCCCCTACGTTCTACATATAATGGACGTGTGAACGGCAAATGGAGAATTTCCCTGAAAATCCCTAAATTGCTTTATTCACCGTTAAATTAAGACTTATTGTCTATTACTTCTACTACTACCACCACTACCCGTCATCTCCTCCACTTTCTGCTTTCAACTTCCCCTGAGATGCTAAACGCACAAGTCAACTTGAGAAATCAATTGACAGGGCAGGGGATAGGGTGCGGTGTGATTCCATTTACTCTTATCTTTTCTAATGAATTTGTCGAGTAAAACACCTAAATCACCTCTCCCCTTTCCTTCTGTCCCCTTACCTCTGTCCCACGGCCCCCTTATCTCGTCCCATTAATGGCAAATATAAAAAGGCTTCCAACAAACCAGCCAATTCGGAACTGAACCCGCAACCACTTGCCTACAAACGCGCTGTTGGTAGAAAACCGTAAAACAAATGAAGCGCGTTGTGGCACTTACAGCCCTTATAGTTCACACTGTGACTAGACCAGGGGCTGATCTACATAGGGACTAATAGGGCTTAAGCCCTGGGCCCCCAAGTGTCAAAGGCCCACAAAAATTGAATTGGACTTTGAATTGGATAAGCCATAGGCCCCGAAAAACCTACATCCGCCCCTGGACTAGACCCTTACTTCGGTCTCCACCTTCCGGTCCTGTGTTCATATCTAGACTTGAGTATCAATTTAATGGGATGAACAAGTAAGGGATCTAAGAGGGAATAAGGGGGGAAGTGAGACTCATTTCAAAGTGACGAAAACAGTAAGTTCACAATGCACACATGCCTTGTCGACAGAATGGTACCTTAGAACCCCGTTCCCTCTCCCCTCTTTATCTTTCCAAGGGCCTGTTTGCCTCTGATGTAAAAGGGGGAGTTGTAGGACAGGGGTTGATAAGAGGGGGAACTGCGAAGGGCATGAGGGACGACCTCCTCAATTTTTTTCTGAACTGCGAATCTCCATTAAACTGCAACATCTACGGCGGGAGGGCTAAATTCATCAAATGACGCCGCTCGCACAAAAGTCTACAACACTAGGTCCAGATGCACAAACATTACGGAGCCGCGTGGACGGGCCAAATCCAGCCAAAAAACATCAACTCTTCTTCACTCTCAAGCTCACAAACACACCATCAGAGGCATCCATCTATCTTCGAGTACACAATATTTTGCCAATAGACATTTTATTTTCTTTACTACCCAAAGAGTTAAGAGGAACACGCATACACCCACACACGCACCTTCGGTTGCTACGTCAGGCAGTTATAAAATTGTCATTAAAAGATACAGGCACGGGATAAGACGAAAGCGGTTGGGGAGGAGATTATCTTTCAGCTGTGAAGATCGTTTACCACAGCCAAAAAAATGGAGGGGTAGGGGGAGCAGGCCAGTTCTTACAGTCATCATTCCATTCCCGTCTGGGACTCGCACTTGATATGGAATTCCTTTACCTGCGGACGAACCTGCATCGCCCCATTCTTTTCTCTCTCTGACTTACGATGTAAATTAAAGCTCAACGTCAGTCGGAATTGAACCTGCATACCACCAGCCCTAGAAGCACAATGTTGACCCTTACCAAGTGAACGACCCAATATGGAGAGAAGACTGTGTGGGAAAGCGATGGACCATTCCGAATTTTAACAGGAGTTGTTTGTTCAGGTCCTAAGAGTGATTATACTTTTCAACAAACTCTTTCCAAGACCCCTCTGAAACAAGAGGGGTGAAAGGTGTGGGGATAGTGGAGGGGCAAGGGGCTTTTTTTTTTCCTTCCAAATTTTTTTTCTCCTTGTATTCAACTATTGTTATTGTTGTTATGATTCGCGCAGTTAACGTAAACAACCGCCAAACAATGGAAATCAGATTAGGCACACGGAGGAGAAGGAGAAGGGGATAATAATCCCATCTACCTCCTTCGGTAATGTGAGGTAATAGTTAGGACAAGTGTGGAGTGTTTGGACACGGGATCAAATCCAAACAAATTACAAATACAAACCAAACAACTTATATTATTATGCTTCAAATACCGAAAGCCCTTTTAAGTGCTACGTATACATCTAATGTATTTTTTTAAGTACAAGTTTAGATACTTGTTTTTCTTCTTTTCCACACCAGATTTGGCAATTTCTGTGGCCCGGGACTTTTCTCCCTGCACCTTCTCCCTCTTATTCATCCACCCGTTGTTATTATTATTATTATTATTTCGGATCAATCTCTCTTCATATATTTCAGTATTTCACCAGCATTTATTGAAGAATAGGTGACAGCAGCAATGAGGGGACGGGTGAAGGTTTCAAGGTAGAGATAATGAAGACAGAGGAAGAAGAAGGGAAAGGGAGGGAGGGGGGGGCAAGAAATGGTCCTCTTAATATTTTACTACATATTTTTCTTTTTCTATGTTCCTTATAACAGATACTACTACAAGTAGCGGAATAGTTCACCTCCCCACAACCTTTCCCCAATATCTCCTGTTCACAAAAGGAGACCCTTGAAAAAGGATAGATCTCCGCCATTCAGCGCAAATCTATACAGTCGTCACTTGGGACCTATAACTGAAACGGGACGAAAATCAAACATGACCCAGGCGCGCGAAATAAATTCTCTCTCATCCCCCATCATCTTTAATCGGTAGGAAACATTTGTGAAGAAGAGAACCAGAGAGCCTCCTTCTCCTCTACTTCTCACTTTATCCCCCCTCCCCTTCATCCCAATTGAAGTGAGAGAGAGAGAGAGAGGATCACGACAAATACACAAACATTTGTTGATACATTTAAGATACACAAGCCGTTGTTTGGACCCCCGAAATTTTATGTTTATACAATTTAGGCATCAAAGCTTTGAATAAGTCCATAGAGAGTTATTTATGTATATGGACCTCTCTCCACCTTCTTCTTTCACTCACTACTCTCCATTTTCCGCCTTTCAAGAGTCCCCTTTCTATCTCTTTCTACGTATGTGTGTGTGTAAAGACTGACATGTCCCATGCATGCGCTGTAGTAGCAGTAGCAGACGTCGATGCCCTCCCTCCCTCTCCATTTTTATTTATTTATCCCTCTTCACTTCAGCAAACCACTCAGAGTTTAAAATGACGGAAAGAAGAGGGTCCAGAGGGGTACCACACTCAAGAGGCGACAGGCGGATAAGATCACAATAAAATATCAGTACAGGTAGAGAAGATAAACGGAGTCTATGCAGCCAGTCGCACTGAAGTGGAGGGATGAAGAGGAGAGGAGAAGGGTTCAAATGAGCCATTTTTACCAATATGAAGTGGGAGGGGAAGGGGGGACCAATCTAAAGTGGAGGGGCAGTAGAAGGGGGAATCTGTGGGCCATTATGGTCCTTTTAAAATTTATATTCCAAGAGAGAAATTCACGAAACTATCCTATTGTCACCTGCTGTTGTTATTGTTTGTTGGTGTTTTAGGGCCCGTCAACTACAAGGTCATTAGAGCCCCCGTCCACTGTGTAGGTCCACAGATACTACACTAATGCGACGATTTTTGGATATTAGCGGTACCCAGGTTTCCCAAGTGACCACCCATGTTAGTACTAACTGGGGTTGCGTTGCTTAACTTCAGTGATCAGACGAGAACTGGTGTGTCCAACGCAGCTCCCGTTACCTGCTGTTGCTACTGACTAAAAACAACTAATACTTTATCTATTCCGCGAGGCCCCAGGATGGTGGCCATGATGGGGGTGATGGGGGTTAGGCATAACGGTGTTCGCGAGTTCAATTGTTTGTTTGTTTGTTGGAGTTTAAGGTCCCGTCAACTACGAGGTCATTAGAGACCCGCCCACTGTATAGTTCTAATGCATATACTGCACAGACACTACACTAATGCGACGATTATTGGGTATTAGCAGTACCCAGCTTTCCCGAGCGACCACCCATGTCAGTACTAACTGGGCTTGCGTTGCTTAACTTCAGTGATCAGACGAGAACTGGTGTGTCCAACGCAACTCGCCGCTCACCCGCGAGTTCAAATCCCAAGCTGTGAGGAGGTATGTGGTGGTGAGATTACACTCTGGGGCTCTATAAAGGAACAGTACAGTACGTCCGTTGCGCCCCAAGGAAAATTGAGATAAATTACAAAATAATTTTGGCTGTTTCCCCCAACTGCTGGGGAAAGGAGTGAGGAGATGTGAAGGAGTGAACTCGCACACCTGAAATTTCTTTTTCGCGTAGAAAGAGTCCTTGTAAGTGCAATGGCGTTGCACACAGCAACTATGTTTGCTATCCTGGGATGGCAGACGGACGCTTGACAATATCCGAAAGAAACCGCCCACCAAATACTAGGTTCGGACCTTCGAACCAGGGTTTTTCCAAAAATAGGGTGCTGGATGGCTCTTTCCCCTCACTGCGTATAAATTTGCTACCATTTGCTGTAACAATTTACTTTGAAAAACAAAATAAGATCCATGCTATAATAGTATTGTAGCGAAAAGAGGGTGAGGGGGCAGGGAAGGACAAGACTCGAAGCTAGGGAGAGGGAAACATAAATAAAAACAAAATTGACGACGAAGTGGTAATTATCATAATTCACTTCACAAATTTAGGCTACTGACCACCACCCCCACCTAAACTACGATCTCATGTTATAATATCCTACTCACATCATCGTCACTTTTTTTAGCCAACCCACAAAAAAAGTTTTTTTGATTTGTGACTGAGACGAAAAGGATCACTTTCAGAAGAAGGAGAGGGGGAGGGAGATGTTTTCCTAAGATTACTGTCCTGCAGCAGCAGGGATATATGGTATTCACAAGCAGCTGTTGCTGGTGATACCACTGTTACAGGATGATGATCAAGTATAGGGATGCGAGGGGGGGATGACTTTCACATCCTTTTTTTTTTAAACCGTGCAATTCAGAGAAAAATAGGGACATTCAAGTTGACACGTGGGGTTAGTTATTAAGTTAACACCATTCTTTCTCAAACTCTGAGGGTGGGTGGAGGGGGATAGACAGTTGACTGACTGACTATACCTGGAATTTATACCTTTTCATGTGGATAGGTGCAAAAAACCCACCTCAGATGGGATTTTAGGGCCCTTCAATTACAATGGTCATTAGAGAGCCGCCCACTGCATAGTTCTAATGCTGCTGTTAGGACGATTTTTGGGTATTAGCAGTACCCAGCGTTCCCCAGCGGCCACCAATGTTAGTACTACTTGGGGTTGCTTTGCTTAACTTCAGTGATCAAATGAGAACTGGTGTGTCCAACACAATACAACCGCTCCCGACAAGGGTGCACCCACAGCTATAAGCCACATGTTTAATGTTTAAGGGGGAAGCCGGTGTCATACCTCATGGTGCACATGGTTAGGGATTTATGGCACACAAATAACATCCCAAGCAATTTCAATGTTTGCTAAGGTGATTTGGGCAGCTGAACTTTGTACCTTTAGCCCACAATAATTATGTCAGATAACGCATAGAAAACATGGTTTGCTATGGGGCAAGCTGACACTCTGAGTAGTCTGTCTCTGCTCCCCCTTCCAAAAGCAAGCAACTCTAAACCCGTTTGCCGCCTATGGCAGGGTGGGGTAGCCTTTCCTTTCCCTCTGAATGGAGACGAGGGTGATATATTGGACAGAGTTCTTCCGCAGCCCGTTGCCAACCAAAGCGGCAACCCCTATGCTTATTTATCGTCAGTGTACTGTTCGTTGGTGCACTCCACCGACGCCAAGGGGCGAGCTCCAACACCTGGAAATTTTACCTCATCTACCCGTTGCATAGTAGGGAGGGTTCTTTGACGTGCAAATGCCATCGTACACCGCACGGGACCTTAGTTTTACTTCTAATCCGAAAGAAAGTGCACTCGGGGCTCTCTCTCGCCCGAAGGAAGCCAACCCACCTCGGTCCAGTATCCAACCTAGAATGAACCACTGACGCAGTTACCAAGCAAGCTAACCACTGCGCCACGGAGGCGAGATTCACTGCTCCCCCTTCCGTTAACTTGATTTACTTACTTAATGTCGGGCGTACACCATAACTGCAGTGTTATTTCCGATCAGAACCGGAAGAGGTCTACCTTCCCCCTCACTCGAAAGAGATCATCTGCCTCGCGCTCAAGATCGAACTTGTGATCACAAACCCAAGAGTCAAGCAAGCTGTTAGTAAATCCAGCCGATACTGACCAATGTCAGTAAGTCAGTGACCAAAGGCGTAGAATCACTTTAACCCCCCCTTCCCCTTACTCCATTCATTTTAAATAATCCCTATACTTATTGTTATCATCAAAGGAGCCTGAAAGCTATATTAATTGCCTGTGGGGCTTGGGGTGGGCTCATTAGTGACTCATCAACCCTTTTAATCAGTGGCGTCACTAGGGGGTGCGGGCCGCACCGGGTGACACCACTCGCACCATGAGAAATGGGGGTGATACCAATGCAGAAGAAACGGCTTTTTTCGGGAGAGGGGAGGGTGACATCATGGTGTCACCGCACCGGGTGACGCCAACCCTAGCGACGCCACTGCTATTAATAACTGCTGTCAGTTTGTTTTGATTACCCTTAAATATCTAGAAAACAATAATTATGAAATTGTAATTTTCAGGGCTTCATTTGGATCGAGAGGCGTTACAAAAGCTCTTATGGGAATGTTGTGACGTCAGTAGCAGTAACAACGGTGACGGTGTTGTCGGCGACGGCGGCGAACCTTTGCAACAACCAAAGGCGCTCCACAGTTGTTGAGGAAAAACAACGCGACATCATCACCACCACACCTTTGTCGGAATTGAAAAGGAATGTAATTGATAAAAAATAAATAAAATTTTGGCTTCATTTTCTGTACATTAGATGCTTATTCTGTGTTGAAGGGGGGAAGAGAGAGGGGGTCTTAATGTGTTTAAATGGATTAATAACAAAACTCAACACTGAAGAAAGATTATAAAAGAGGATGGGAGGAAGAAGGTGACAAGAGCTGTCCTGTCCCCTTATCAAGGAGGAGGTAGAGGCCCAATCAACAACATCACAAGACGCGGCTTCGCTTTCCACACTAACTATTGTTGTCAACAGATGCCCATTTTTATATTTAGGATAACGAGAGAAGGGGTTTCTTCTAAACATTGTTTTGCGATCTGTGTCAAACTTTTTCGACAAACAACAACCTCACTCACGGTGCCAGTGTTTATATATATAAAAAAAATTCCCTTCTTCTTGAAATACTACCATTATTTGCTAAATTCCAAGATGATCGCAGTAGTACAGAATAGCATCAGCAACCTATTGTGTTATTTTCTTTATTACGGGATGAAGGATGAGGAAGTCGACGAGGGAAGGGAGGGCAACCCTGAGGGCGAGCGGCAGAAAAGAAGGACCGACCAAGTTTAAGTTTTATCTATTTAAAATATTATATATCCAAAATGCACAACACTCACCAAATGCAGCTTGAGAGAGCAAAATGAAACCTTAAGATGACGTCACTAACATTGTTACAAACCGGAAGTTGTCAGGACAAATGATCGAAACACTGTAAAAAAAAATTTTACATTTAAAAAAAACGCAGTCTCACTCAACAGTTATTCTATAATAAACTCCCGGTTTTTGCCGATGTCCTTGCCCGAGGGCGGATTACCTATCATCTACAAAGGGTTCCTTTTTGTGCACCGCAGGGCTGACATCTCTCATCCGAACCAAGTCACCTGATTCAGTCGGGATCGAGCCAGTGCATTATGAATTTATGATAGATTCCAACCAATAAACGCTATCTCTTCAGCTCACACTACCTTCCGAGACGAAGGAGAGAGATCCGTGGATGAAAAATTATGCCCCCTTACTGAGAGTGCAAGGTGCCACAGCGCATAAAAAGAACCCTTTGTACACGTTGAACATATCCGGCAAGATTTTCAGGCGCTCACCCTCTAGCGTACGGAAAACAGTCATCAGATACACGGAAATCAAATAATGAACGCACTTCCTACATAACGTATACATTTATAGATACTGTAGTCTGCATGCATTACCTTGTAGGCCTATAGTGTGCCCTGAAAATCCGAGCTCAAAACGATCGCCAGTATTAAAATGGTATCAAACCACAAAAACTTGCCTCTTGATTTCTTTTCTCGCATATGAATATCATCATCCTTGCCTGAGGACGCCATAAGACCGACAATGCTATGTCAAATACATATCACCCTTGTATCCCTTCAGAGGGACAAGATGGGTACCCGACCCTGCCATAGGCGGGAACAGGGTAGTGCCGTAACGGGGGTATGAAGCGCCTGTGGCACGTGTCTAACTTTCGCTTGCCCGTAACCCAATAATGACAAAAAAAACAAAAACTTAAACATTTTGCGCCCCAAACCCAGTTGCGCCCGTGGAGGCCGCCTTCTTCGCCTTCAAACGACCCTTGATTCGTTTGTTTGTAAAACTTTGCATTATATGCCTATGCACGCTAAGAATTTTGTGAAATATTATTTCTGCAGTAGAATATATATGTAGGGCCAACATGTAATGCATTTTTTCCCAGTTAAAACTACTGTATATGTACTATCATCATCATCATAATTCCCTTATCCCGCCTATGGCAGGGTCAGGTCTGCGGGTCCACTGAACATGCTCTGACTGGGGGCAACCCCAACCAAGTGCCTGGAACCCGCAGGAATATTGGCTTTGTTGTCTGTGGCGGGATGCCGGCCTACACCATGTGTTCCAGCACCGCATTACAGAGCTTCAATCAATGCTTTGTTGGTTATAATATTGCATGGTGTCTGTCTGACCTATTGCACAATAACAATAAGCAACAGGGATATTCCAGACCGCATGTGGTGTATATATACTGTAGCTATATAAATTCAACTACCCCTCTTATGGGTACACTCCTTTCGTGGGTGCACTTTGGCCGGGTCCCACAGGTGTACCAATTAAAGAGATTTGTTTCACTGTAATATAAGAGAGGTGCGTGTACGCCACAGAACCATTTCGTTATCTTTCTCCTACATATGGGGCGGGGGGGGGGAAGTATAAAAGCATCTTTTAGGTCTTCTTATTGTTATCAATTGCATTTCTACTACACCCTGCAATTTGATCTTGCGTGTCTTTGTGCTGACGGCAGACACACACACACACACATTGAGAAGAAAACCAATTCCGAATGGATCTGATATGAAAACTGCTGCATATATGGAAAAACCTTGTTATTAAAAGAAGACCAAATGTTTGTCTCGCATACTAAACATTGGCATATAGACTACAACGACGAATATCTCGGTTGAAAACATAGCGATGATAAAAATGATCAGAAAGATGAAGATGATAATGATAATAATAATAATGAATATAAATGATGATGATATTTGGTGATAGCATAGCCACTTTCACAAAAACGCACTCGCTAACTCAAGCAACCACGTGCGCGTGCGCGTCATCGCCGACAACACATGCAGTAGGTGGAGCTTCTCCGACGCCTCTTTTCTCTATTTGTTTAAACCATAATTGTAGCTCCACCTACTTCGCGCCTTCAATCCCAACCGCTGTCATCCTATTGGCTAACAGCTTGATGGGTTGAACGAATCGGAATGGGATATTATTGATTTTTCACCGCTCAACCAATCACTACGCTACAGTATCGAATTAGAGGCGGCAACAGCCATCTACACCACGAAGGGAGTCGAAACACGGCACCCACAACAGCAGTTATTCTCGCTAAGTTTTGCACCCGATTACTTCGGCAATGCATCAGCCAAAAACCACGTGCTACGCTTACACCGCTCGCTGCTCACCCTCTCACTCTCGTTCGCTCCACGAACTTGTCACAACAAAAAAACTACAGTTGGTTTTTTCAACATGTTGATCACTTGACACACTAACGGCTACGTGGTGTGTGTATATGTTTTTCCTCTTAAAAAACACATCAGAACATCACTTTTCTCCTCCCCTGAGTCAACCATAGAAGAGACGGCCTAGGTTGGGTGTGGCGGATTAGTGTCTCTTATGTATGTCTACAATACTGGCCTGTCAACATCAAGCAAACATCACAACAAATTTCAACAACACCAACCAAACTATGGGATTGTTAACAACATCAACAAAATCACAAACTAACCCACAAAATTGAGAGATATTAATCGAGATGATAAATCAATATAAATCATCCGCCCGAGGAAAACAACAATATGGATTTACCGTTCAACAAACATCATAAGGAATTGCATGTGCGTGCTGTTCGTGTTTTGTGTGTGTGTCAACATTCTGTTTGACAACTGACGAAAAACAAAAGTTCAAACAACAAATTTTACCACACTTCCTATTACCTGACCCCATCCTCTTCGAACAAGGAGGAGGAGGAGAAGGAAGAGGAGGGGAAACAACAATCGGTCAAGCGGGACAAACGTACCTTAAGTAAAACGTTCCCGGGACGGACAGACACACGCGTGGCATCCTCGTCGTTATCTGTTTTTTTGTTTTTTTTTGTTTGGTGATATTCATACGGCCCAATGTGTTTAACTATGGACGGTGGTGGGCCGCCGCGAAGTCACGTCAGTTCCGGTGGTGCTGCTACTACTAACAATCATCATCCTCATCACCATCATCCAACTTCTAGAAATGCGGCAACCGGAAACGTTCTAGTCGTCCCAAGTGCTGGTGCTGGTCACCAACACCATCTTCATAACCATCATCATCACCACCACATGAATGCTATTACTACTACTACTACAGGACCAACGACAAACACCGGAAGCAGTTTGCATCCCGTTTATGGTCACCATCACCACCATCCCCTCCATCACCTTCATCATCATCTAGCGCATCTTCCTAATTTGGTACTGCCGACTGGTGGCGGCGGTGGTGGTGGTGGTAGTGGCCCAACTGGAATTTCGAACCGAAATAACAGTAATAATAACAATAATATTATTAATAATGTTTGCACCCATACGGAAACAAACATGATGCTTATGACAGAAAGTGGAGTAGGCGGAGGAGGAGGTGACAGCGCCACGTCTGCAACGTCAGGTCATCGCCAATCCAACATGTCCTCAGCGGAACACGATTCTGTCAAGTCTCACCACCATTCTCATTCACGGTGCCTCATTTCCCCTTCCGATTCCATGTCCACCGGTGGAATGTCTTCGATTCAAACAGACGAAGACGATGACGACGACGAAGAAGAAGATGATGCCGAAGACGGAGAAGACGACGAAGGTGAAGAGCAAGACTTGGACGACGATAATTTGGAAATCAATGTCGATTCCGACGATCCGGAATATCGTTCCGATATGATGCGTCCCAATTCGGTCGAAGGCAGAGTGTCCCACTCCTCAGTCACCACTTCCACGTCGGAACTACGACGTAGATCAGTGATGGTAGGCTCCATAGACTCCAAAACTAATCAAGTATTGATGGGTGCCGCGGTGGTCACCGACGATAGTGACCACAGCCTTCTTGGAGGAGAAGGAGGAGGAAGTGGTGGTTTAATAGCAAGCGGAAGTGAAGGAAGGCGAGGAGGAGCAGCACCAGGTGAACACGGCTGCGGCAGTGGCGGTGGTGGTGACAGTGCTGATAATGTTAAACAACTCGTAGGATGTGACGATGGTGGAATGGACGATACTAAATCATCTTCCTCCAATACTTCCAAAAACAACATGGTCAAGCCTCCTTATTCATACATCGCCCTCATCACTATGGCAATCTTGCAATCGCCGCATAAGAAACTGACCCTCAGCGGCATCTGCGAGTTCATCATGACCAGATTCCCATATTACCGCGAAAAATTCCCCGTATGGCAAAATAGCATCCGACACAACCTAAGTCTCAATGACTGCTTCGTCAAAATACCTCGCGAACCAGGAAATCCCGGAAAAGGGAATTACTGGACTTTAGATCCGGCCAGCGAAGATATGTTCGACAACGGCAGTTTCCTGAGACGGCGAAAGCGTTTCAAACGTCAACAACCCGACTTGATGCGGGACACCACCACGGCCTTCTTGGCCATGGCCGATCCTTACCATCCCCACCACGCTCTCTTTGCCGCCCACCATCACGCCGCACACTTTGCGGCCGCCGTCGGACACCACCACGCCCACCATCACCACTCCCCGCACGGCTACCAGTACCTGTCCACTCTGCCAACGCCAGTGCCTCTACTTACTGCGGCTGAAATGGCTCGCACCACCCTGGGACCTATCAGTCTCAGTTTGGCGAGTTTCCCCGCCGTCCCAAAAGCGACGTGTACCGCGCTACCAAACATTGGATTGACCACCATGACGTCGCCGCCGGCCACTGGTTCCTCTCCATCACCTGCCAAATCCGCCGGATTCAGCATTGACAACATCATCGGAAAATCTCAACATCATCAGGAATCACCCAACTCGGGACGAAGCACTTCTTCGCCCCTAACGTCCATATCGCCTTCGAATACCGCGATTTCCGGTAACAACGTCAAGAACGCCATTGCCACAACAATGTCCATTCGGTCTCCGGCAAATGGTGGTGGCAGTGGAAGTGGTGTTGCTACATTGGCCGCAGGAGGAGGGGTGCCCGTCACATTAGCAGCCGTGGGATTCCCATCATCCACAGGACACAGCCGGCTAACTTCGGTGGCCGTACCGGATGTCAACTTCCCCTCCAACAGGACCCTGGAATCGGCATTCGTGGCCCCAGTACCTGCAGCGGCGGCACTCAGCGGCTTAATTCCCCCTAACACCGCTGCTGCGGCCGCCGCTGCTTTTGATTTGGAAAAATATCGACATTATTTACATCAGTGCAGCACCTTGGCATCGGTCGCCGCCTCAGCTTGGCCTCGATGACGTCAACCACCTGGGTCAATCAACAATGTGCATAGTAGTCACGTGCGTTGTCGTCCGTCGTCCTGTAAACTCAAGCGTGCTTAAACTGACCGGTAGGGCTAATTTATTTCTACCAACAATCACACAACCCAATAACCCAAAGTTTTGCTTTTTTTTCAAGCCACCTTCCTTAAAAGTGTAGCTAGGTCACAATATCCATTTCGACACTTCCTGCCCCAAACTCTCCAGAATTAACACCACCCCCTCACCTTCCCCCTACATGTGTGAAGTACACAACCCTCGCATCCCCCGTCTCCTTCTCTTTCTTTCCCCCATCCTCCATCCACGCGTGATCTCGCCTTCTGCCTCACTTCTCTTAAAGTGTCAATTTCAATAAGTGCATCAATTTAGGCCCATTTACGAATCTCTTAGGGCCTATAAACAACATACGAAAATTCTATCAAACATTGTCCATTTCGGGCTTTTCATTTCTACTCATTGTTAAACAAACATTTCTAATGACAGGGCCAGAATGGTCGTCCTATAGGGGTTAAGGTGCCAAACTGCCTGTTTACGTATGTGCGGAGGGAGGGAGGGAGTGGTCATGAGCGGCGCAGACGTCACAATGCCCTTCATCATACTTATCAACATGTAATTTTTCCCACTGCCAAAATTAAAAAGCGGGGTGGTAAGGATGGGACCGCTTCCAATGATGTCTTCAGAACCATATTCCTGAACGGGCCAGCGGTTCAAGTACCATTACTCCCCCGTTAACTCTTTAGATTTCAGGAGTCGTGCTGCAAAACCCTTAATCTAAAGAAAGAACAATAAAATAAACCAGGGAGTATAATTCGGTCATTTAGTCACAGCAAATTAAGGTCCCAAACCATGACGAATCGTAGCGCCGCCTTCCTTTCTTCCCAAGTCTGGTTGAAACCTAAACGATGAAGATGATGAAAGGTGACGACTAGTCCTAGTCTATACCCACCCTACACATGCGTAAACCAATGCCGATATACTCTAAGGGACCCTCGCTCTAGATTATGTCCCAGTGCTAGCGTACCGGACAAGGGTATCAAACATTCAAGACCCCCCCATTATCAGTCTTCAAGTGCCCCTTCCTTTCGAGTGCTTTAAGCGTGGGTTCACGCCACGCAAATTAAGGAGTCCACTAATAAATCATGAACCTATCCAAAATTCATCTGCCTAGGACCTCGCACCTTTTAGGTCCTCTCATGCCCAAACAAGAACGCGAATTGTTTAGGCCCAGTAAGGACATCAAAGAAAAATGCCCACTTGAACACCCCTCACTCTGTTGATCTGAAATTCTTTACGAGCCTATGGAGGGATGCGTGGATGGACGAGACGTCTAACCCTTTACCAAATTTAATGACTGCAGCCTAGCGTCGCGTCAGATAAAAAGGACCCTCTATTAGGGCATCTAGAGCATGTAGCTAGAAGAAAACAGTGTTTATGTGATAAAGGTGATTGATATACATAACCCCTCTCTTTTATATCTTATGTATAGAAGAAATTATTCGACGATTTTTGCTACTCCTTTGATTCTTAGAGAGAAAGTCAGAAATGGGCCAGTCACCTTTCCTCTCCTTTTTTTCTTTCTTTCTATCTAAACTAGAAATTAATCATTTTTTGGCAATAGATCACCTGTGTAAATAGGCATGTTGCGTGTAAAAAATATGTAAATAAATGCTTGCAAGAGTGTGCGTGTGTGTGTGTTGTATAAATGCCTCTCTTAACCTCACGCTGTTTTTCAAAAATTCAAAGGGCCAGTTGATATTGGCCCCATTTTTTTGTCCTCTAATTTATATACTATAGGCTGTAACGATTTATATATAGATAAATTTGTATGCCCTTTCGCTATGTGAAGAGATGTGTATATCAACAAATGAAATTCCTAAAATATTATACGGCATTTCACAAATAATAATAATAATAAAAAAATAATAGTCAAACTCTGTCGATAATGAAGAGATGCCACTTCAATCACAAATTTTCATTCGATCAAAAAATTAATGATTAATAATAATATTATTATTAATGTATAATAATAAATTTATAAAATTAAATTTTGTCTCTGTAAATCATGTCTACGTACACAAGCCAAGCGAATAATAATATATTGCCCCAACAGATTTGAAGTTATGAATGACGGGCGAGTGATTAGTAGTTCAACGTTCACACAACACCGAGTTTCGGACCAAAACAAAAGTGCCCTTTGATAAACAAACGGCTAAAAATTATATTTTTCAACACGTGAAGAAAGATTCCTATCACTGATCGGATACTGCCGGCCCTTAGCATTTTTCCCCCTTCCCCTTTTATTTCAAGAGTACCATTTAACAGTGGCATCTCAGTCTTGTAGAACCTTGGCCCGACCGCCAAAACCTACACATTTAACCGTGTCGATAGCATTCTTTTCCTGCAAGAGGTCATATGACCTACCAGGCAGTAGGACACCATATCCATCCTGCACAGCAGATGCACTTTTGGTTTCCTGCTTTTCACCTTTTAGAAACGCCCGCGCCTCTGCAGGTCGCTGAATAGGGTGCTTCACTTTTGGTTCTCAGGTTCAGTGGCGGCTGGGAGAGGTGATGGTGGTTACCTTCCTTCGACGAAAACTTTAACCGCGTCTTCCGCCGGGTGGAAAATCTAGTCGTAGGCCCTGCGTGGTGCACATGGTGCCATTCACCAACACCTACAATAACGTAGGCGATTCGCAGAATGGGAAAATTTCCAGGTGTAGGAGATTGCAGTCGTCACCGCCTTCTAAATGGTCTTCAGAGCACCAGGCATACTCTAATAATCCTAATCAAATATTGCCAAAAAAGAAGCCACCAGCTTCCCCACAATCCATTAAAAAAATTAAGACCTCTACTGATTGAGCTGGTGATTGAGCTGGTGAGCAGGTCATGTGACACCCAAATGGCTTGCTTGATGGATTATATTCAAAGGGCTTTAGACAACAGAAAGCAGGTTGATGTTGTATTCTTAGACTTTGAACAGGCTTTTGTCATGGTGCCCCATGATAAGCTGATTTCAAAAATGTCAAGTCTAGGGATACATAGTAAGGTTACTCAGTGGGTAAGGTCATATCTGCTTGATAGGCAACAGAGGGTAATGTACAAGGGTAGTGCATCTGAATGGAAACCAGCCACATCAGGGGTACCTCAGGGAAGTGTTTTGGGTCCTTTGTTGTACATTCTCTATGTGAATGATATAGGATTTGACATAAGTTCCTTCCTTGAACTATTTGCAGATGACACATGTACTGCCCGGGTGTTAGATGAGGGGTTATCATCCTGTACACAATTACAACAGGATCTCAATAAGATTTACAATTGGTGTGTAAAATGGGAACTGCCATTGAATCTGAAAAAGTGTAGGATTCTTACAATATCTAG
>JAAFCE010009126.1:8285390-8390170 GCA_013389805.1 Trigoniulus corallinus
TCTAGGGAGCTACTTAGCTTTGATTACTATATTGGTGGAGTTAGGGTTGAGAGAGTTGGCACCCATAAGCATCTTGGAATAATTTTAAATAACCAAGGTACCTGGAAGGATCATATAAATAAATTAGTTGGGAGGGCTGGTCAATTCCTCCGTCTGATTAGTAGGGTCCTTCGGGACAGCACAAGGGAGGTGAGGGAAACAGCATATATTTCAATGGTGCGACCAATTATGGAGTATGGTAGTCCAATTTGGTTTCCCTTCAGGCAGGAATTATCTTGGGAGATTGAAAGGATACAGAGGAGGGCAGCAAGAATTGTATTCCACAGGTTTTCTCACAGGGATAGTGTGTCTGACATGATCAGGGAACTAGGTTGGGAAACACTAAGCCAGCGGCGAACATCTCACAGCATAAGTCTGTTTATCAGACTGCTGCTGCTGGGGTGTGATGGACCTCTGGTGGGATGTGTGTCCCCTGCTAATTACAAAGGGAGAAAGGATCATTTGTATAAATTGAAGGAGATTAGGGCACAGACAGACACATATTACTGGTCTTTCTTACCAAGGACCATTCGACAATGGAATGGCCTTGGAAAGGATAAGGTGGAGGGCCTAATAAAAAGCCACCCTACCATTACTAGTGTTGTAGCAGGATCACAGAAATTTAAGCCTGGGGTTTTGGGAGCTTTTTGGTAATATATATAAGAATGAGAGTTGGTCTCTCCACTGCCATATTGGCCAAATAAGGCTGCTTGCAGTGTTGTGAATTAGAATTAGAATTAGAATTAGAATTTGGTCATTTAACGCATGGTCTTTCCACTTATGAAGGGGGAATTTACCGATGACGAGGGAAGGGGCGAGCATTTCCACCACTGGAAGTTTTGCCGTTCTACACGTTCGTCATGCAGAAAGTGTTCTATTAGGTGCAATGGAGAAATTGAGCAGCCCCAAACACGGTAGGGTATCAGCCTTACTTCTCATCCGGGACGAAAGGTGCACAAAGGGCATTCCTTAACCCGGAAGAATCCATCCTCAAGTACTCTTCCATTGGAGTCATTGAGGTTGAAAACCGCTCTAACACTGGGTGGGCTCTCTGCTCCACCGTGGTAGGCCTACTCAGCAGAAGAATTGTTTTTGTATGGATAGCGTGCTCAGTAGGCCTAACTGCGTCAGAGGTTCTAGGTTCGATACTGGACCGAGGTTGGGTAGCTTCTTTCGGGAGAGAGAGATGCCCCGAGTCGCCTTCCTTCGGATAAGAAATAAAACCGAGGTCCCGTTTGGTGTACGATGGCATTTGCACGTAAAAGAACTCTCTATACCATAAAACGGGTAGATGAGGCAAAATTTCCAGGTGTAGGTGCTCGCCCTCTGGCGTCGGTTGAATTTCACAACGAATAGTAGACCGACGATTAATAAGCATAAGGGTTGCAGCTTTGGTCGGCAAACGGCTGCGAAAATACACTGTCCAATATATCACCCTTGTCAGAAGGGACAAGATGGGTGCCCGACCCTGCCATAGAAGAGAAAAGGGTTAGGAATTGCTTTTTTTTTGACGTATGGATGACTAATCGGCCCAGCAGATGCACTACTACGGCAGCGCCTGCTCTACCACAATTGTAGCCCCTTGAAGCAGCGCTCTGTTCGCGTGTTCTGTTCTCACACTTACAGCCAAAATGCCTCCCCCCCCCTTAGAGCGGGCCCTGACTACGGACTCTTGTTTACTACATACGGTATGTGTATTAAAAGAGGAGACCGTCGAGAGAAAAGCATAACTGGACCTAATTTAACTTCAACGCCCATTCATATTTTTATTCCTCTTCATGTCCTGATTCGATTCGAAACTCCGAGGAGATGGAGGTCCAGGGTTCTTTGCGTATAAAGTGGTAGGCATCGCCTACTCCATATCCCGAAGCCACGGTTTTACTTCCTATTCATTCAATACAGTAGACAAGCAACAAAAGAAACCACCTCCACTAGGGAGCGAACCTACGTACTTGGAGCCTTTAGAAGAGGCAAGTGCGCTGCTCTGCGCCACTTACTCCCCTTATCTTCTTTCAACCCTATAGCAAACCAATTCAAATATGCATAATAAACAGCTTGAATATCGTAAATAGGATACTGCTGTTCGACACAAGGCGAAAAGCATCCTCAGTGTCCCATGTGACGATTTTTTAAGCATATTCCCAACTGATAACAAGAGAAATAAGCAATATTTATAAGTAATATATTATATTTATGCATATGTTGGTTATGAGCAAGTAATAGGCGAAAATATACTGCACCGAAACATAAAACAGGCTACGTCAAAGTCGTCCCTTCAGCATTCTAAAATATACAAAATTCGGATATTTTTACTGATCTTTTTTTTTAATATTAAAAAAAATCATATCAATGACGTAAATGTATATTTATTGTTCTTATGCATACTAGGCATCTACGGCGTTCCTTGTCGCGAGTAGAACGACTGACTCTGCATCCGCCTGGTGTGCACTTGCCAATAAGTTCAATTCCACGATATGGTGACGACTACATGATTCCCCGTCTCTTTCCCTCTTGGTACCCTCACGGGTCCAATGTAGAAGGAGGGGCGGAAGTGCATTAATAATAGGCCACGCCCTTTCTATAAACCACATTGCGTTTCGGTAGGAAAACAAGAATCAACATGTTTAGCATACATTGCATCGCAACTAGCAATCCCAAAGGATCATCAATGAATCCCGACGTCTAGACGAGACGAAAAAAAAAAAACCGAACTGTTTAATCATTTCTCAATATGTACTCCACAACCTACGTATTCGTAATTTTAAGCAGCACTCCAACAATCTGATAGTGCTTACAGGTTGACTAATTAAATTAAGACTTCAGGGCGAAACAATAACGGACTTGAGGTAAGAAATCAGTCTGGGTTAAATGACACCTATAGCCCATGAATACAGTATGTGAGTATAGGTCTACCAAGGGACTCATCAAGTGCCTTCACTACAAGCCACTACCTTTGTAAGGAGTCCAACCTTCAATCGATGTCTCACAAGCTGCCAACCGTCAATACCGTTTTGGGACTATGCTAGTTGCATTGGAATTCTTTAACTGACGTCTTTAACTAACCCTTTTCCTAACTTTAAAAAAGGGTGAAGAAAGAATTAAGGAAGCGAAACACGAAATGGGCAGGAAGGAAAACATTATCCCTATGATAAGAGAAGAGTGCCCAGGAGATGTTAAATAACCAAGGTATTATGGTTTTGGCTAGAAAGTCAGCTGCGCAAAATCGGGCACACGCCCCACAGGGGACCAACTTCACTTTTTAAACGGGCAATCCGAGAATGAATTATTAACTGTTATATAATCTATTTCCATTTTCTATGGTTCTAGGGTACCTCATACGCACCCTAGTTCTCTTTATATGTTTGAAACTGTATTTGCTGTTTTATATCGCTTCATATTAGTATTATTATTATTATTTAACAATTTCTTAGTGATTTCTTCCTCAGTAGCCTACTTCAACTGTCTTTTCGCTCTTTTATTTATCTCTTTTATGGATACCATGCTTTTTGGAAGCTTGTGAATTAGAGTTCACTTCAAAAAAAAATAATAATAATTAAGCTATATATCACGAGGGCGTCCACACCAGTTCTCGTCTGATCACTGAAGTTAAGCAGCGCAACCCCAGATAGTACTGACATGGGAGGCCGTTTGAGAAAACTGGGTACTGCTAATACCCAAAAATCGTTGCATTAGTGTAGTGTCTGTGCACTCTCTGCATAAGAACTATGCTGTGGACGGGGCTCTAGTGACCGTTGTAGTTGAAGGGCCCTAAAACACCAACAAACAACATGAGGGCGTCCATTACGATTTTAGAGATGTTTAGGTGAGGACATGGCCAAAAAAGTTTGGGAACCACTGGTCTACCTCTAGCCATTCACCTCCTATTCTAAAGCTGCATACACACTATGACGTGACGTGTTAACACGCCACAACACGTGTTGTTAAAAAATCCCTTACCTTATTTTGAATGGTAATGTGCCCATTGCTCTGATGAGGCATGTTAATGTGTGAAGTGCTGTAACACGCATTATACCATATTTACACATTCGCGAATACGACGAGGCGAGCATGTTCAACGAATGTGTGAACACTACATTCGTCATTCACCTCGTAGTTCGCCTCGCCATTCGTGGCGCTCGTGTTGAAAGCGGTTTTTTCGACACGAGTCAAAGGGCGCTAGTGACCTGAGGCGATTTGAGAATGACTAGCTGTCGAGACAATACGAGTCAAAGGGCGCTAGCGACGAGGTGATTGGAGATTGACCATCTGACGAGACATTCCGCGAATGTGTGAACAGTCATTCTTCATCCAAAGTATGAATGCAAACATTTCGACAAAAGTCTCGCCTCGTCATTCGACCCGTCTTATTTACAAATGTGTAAATGCAGTATCAGACGAAGATCTAGATTTTTAGATTTTCGTCAGACGTGTTAAGGCATCAGATACGTTAATTGAAGGTTTTGAAGGTTTTTTCTTCATACCTGACTTGACCCTGACGCTTTACAGTGGGCATCAATGGGCTTTTTTACAGTGTGCATCAGAGCAATGTACACAGAATATATGTCGTGTTACATATGTGGTGTGATTATGCTATCTGACCTGACGTGTTAACACGTCACGTCAGAATAGTGTGCATTAAGCTTAAGAATGATCACAATTCGTGGGTACCCAAACCTGCGAGAACTGAAAAAAAGGATTAAGAATGACGAACAGGACCTATCCGAGAACCGAATAAGCGTCTTATTAGTGAAGTTATATTACAGAATCACCCCAAGTAACTCTCAGAATAAGTTATGGCAGCTTAAGCCAGTGTTCATTAACTAACCAGCCAACCATCGAGACCAAGACTGGGCCACTGCAACAATTTTCGCAAATCTAATAGTGAATCCATGTATTATCTTCATCGGGCCCCACAGCCGTCTGTGGATGGTGAACAACAGCTACAAACACCAAATATGGTCAATCATCGGTCTCAGCCAGGTTCGAACCTGTGAACATTAAATCAAAAGACAAGCACAATACTCCAACCAGCGAGCGAAGTCGAAAATTACCTTTCCGTCAGCAATTCTTTATCATTGGCATATTCGCTGTCAGTTTTATTGTCTTCAAAAAAAATTAAGAGAGAGCAAGACCTGTCAACAAACTAATATAAAGACCTAGGAATACAAGGGGGGAAGGAATTGGCACGAGTGTTAACGAGCGGCGATCATAGGCAGAAAGCGCTGCTTAGGAAGCCTTCCAAGATATCCCAAATAGGAGTCTACCAAAACATTACACTAACAAAGACAACGTTATGCTTTCCTAATTTCTAAATCCAATTATACCTAGGCATATATTTTGTTTTTGTTGCCGTAGTTGTTGTTGTAATTTTATGTTCGAGAACTTACGCATTGTAGTATACACGAGGAAGAATACGTATACTGTAAAAGGAAATCGTATAAATAAACCCCTGAACGTGTGGAAGCCATAGAGTGAAGCAAAATGAGCACGACATAATATCGAACTAGTGACAGTGACACGAGCCTGTACATCAACAATGAAACCTCAGCACTTTATAATGCTAGAGCGAGGATTAAAAGTGTTACAAATATCAAAACTGAGTTCCTTTTATCGTCCCCTTAAAAAAAAGTCATAAGGGATGAATATACTAATGACGTGACCAGCAAGTGACTACAAAAATGAACACCAAATAGACGTTTCACTCATGCATGTGATCGAAATATAGCCTACATTACAAATACTACAGTATGTGTTTACTGCTAAGTTTGTAAAATAGTACGCGATTACTAAAGAAGACGTAAAAACGGGAGGGGGAATCAAACTCCATGATCATATAATATTACTTAACAAACTTTTAAATCATGAATTAACCAATGGTCAACTTAAGCCTAAGCAACTTATCGACCTAAATAGAATGTCGTTCGCCATTACGATCCAGAGTAACGGACACAGATATTGCTCACCTTGCTTAAAAACTGAGTTAGTCTGATTCAGAAATGAATGTTTCTTCTTCAACGTGATTAGTAAGGTTCATTTTCCCACCATTTTATTCGTTATTTACTCACTATTTGTCTTGAAATCTCCCATCATTTTGAAATTCTCAGACATTAGCAGAACGAGTACGGAAGACGTAAGAACGATAATAATAGAACGCTTCAATTCGAAAAAAAAGACGCGCGAGCGTGCGCAAACCGAAAAGAAAGAGGAAGGGGAGGGGGATGAGCACACGTGCAGGTCATGTGATTATGTGGCCAATCACCAGGTAATGCAACATATTACTGTAAATGGATGCACATACTGTAATTATAACCAATACGTTGAAATAAATTCATCATCATCATCATCGTACCCTTATCCCTCCTGTGGCAGGGTCGGGTCTGCGGGTTCTAGTCCTCCATTCCCTTCTATCTGAACATACTCTGACTGGGGGGACCTCAGCCAGGCGTCTGGAACCCGCAGGAATATTGGCTTTGTTGTCTGTGGGGGATGCCAGCCTACCCCAAGAGTACGTTGGGACAAATTGACGTGTGAGATATAACCAATGCCGTGCTCAGTTGAACAAATCAACGCAAAATGCCAATTATTACATATAAATTGTATTTCCGTAAAACAGCAAAGCAACTCCTAACCCTTTTCCCGCCTATGGCAGGGTCGGGTGCCCATCTTGTTCCTCTGAATGGACACAAGGGTGATATATTGGTCATAGTTGTTTTGCAGCCGTTGCCGACCAAAGCTGCAACCCCTATGCTTATTTATCGTCAGTCTACTGTTCATTATTAGGGATTTCCACCAACGCCAAGGGGGCGAGCTCCTACACCTGGAAATTTTGCCTCATCTAATCGTTGCGTAGTAGAGAGGGTTCTTTTACGCGCAAGTGGCATCGTACACCAACACGGGACCTCGGTTTTACTTTTCATCCGAAAGAAGGCGCACTCACGGCCTCTCTCTCGCCCGAAAGATGCCAACCCACCTCGGTCCAGTATCGAATTTAGAATTATTGACACAGTTGCCGAAAATTGTATTTCCGAAACAATGAATTTATTTTTAAACTTCATTAATTCATAACAAAAAGGTGCAGGAGGTCAACTACCTAGGATCAGTGTTCCAGAGCAATGGAAAAACAGATTCGGATACAACCCATAGGATCAATGTAGGGTGGATGAAATGGAATTTTTTTCGTTTCGTTAGTGTTTTAGGGCCCTTCATTACAGCCCCGTCCACTCCATAGTTCTAATGCAGAGAATGGACAGGGGCAACGCTGATGTGACGATTTTTGGATATTAGCAGTGCCCAGGTTTCCAAAGCGGCCACCCATGTTAGTACTAGCTGGGATTGCGTTGCTTAACCTCAGTGATCAGACGAGAACTGGTGTGTCCAGCGCAATACAGCTGCTGGCTGGATGAAATTGAGACAGGCAAGTAGAGTCCTGTGTGATCGGAGGGTCCCAATAAAGTTAAATTGTTTGTTTGTTGGCGTTTAAGGTCCCGTCAACTACAAGGTCATTAGCGACCCGTCCACTGCATAGTTCTAATGCATAAACTGCACAGACACTACACTAATGCGACGATTATTGGGTATTAGCAGTACCCAGCTTTCCCGAGCGACCACCCATGTCAGTACTAACTGGGCTTGCGTTGCTTAACTTCAGTGATCAGACAAGAACTGATGTGTCCAACGCAACTCACCGCTCCCTATAAAGTTAAAGGTGAAATTCTACAGGGCAATGGTTCGGCCAGCTATGCTGTATGGATAAGTGTTGGGCAGTGCGAAAGAGAATGAGGGTAGCTGAAATACGAATACTGCGGTACATGTGTGGGGTGTCGAGAGCTGATAGAATTAGGAATGAGCATATTAGAGGTAGCTTGGGAGTGGGGACATCACGGAAAGATGACAGACTGAGGTAGTAAGGGCATGTAATGAGAAGAGGGGAGGAAGAGCTGGGTAGGTTCATCACAAGGATGCGGGTTATTGGAAGCACCTGGGGGAAGAGAAAGACATTGGCAGGCGTGGGAGCACTTTGTACGAAAAGATAGGATAGCATGTGGGGTGAATGGTAACGTGGTGGGTAATAGGCGGGAGCAGAGGGCCAGAATCCGCAGACCCGAGCCTGCCTCAAGCGGGGTAAGGGTATGATGATGATTAATTAATAGCCACCGACTCCATTTATATGCATATAGTCCAACGTTAAGAACAACAAAGTTCACTTCCATATCCATAAATTCCCGAAACCATGTTCGCACTGGAGTTTACACCATAAAGTTCGCGGCACAGTTCTAACACGTTTCCCTCCGCCTGTTTTTTTTTTCTTTTTTCCCTCCTCAATGTTATATAAAAACAAATGTTTCCGTTGTAAACAACGTGTGAGGTCCCGAAACAATACGCGAGTCATACCACATTTCCCTATACTTTTTTAATAGTATATAAACCTACAGGCCCCCAAATAGAACTTCATCTCTACACTGCTGTCATCATCATCGCCTTTTAGGTTGCCCCAAATATTTTTTCAGTAGCCCTATTACAAAAGATATATTATCTTACTAGTCTTTTCAAGTAGTGGACAGTAAACAAATTATAAACGCCGCCATTTATTTCTTGAACACTCAATCGCAAGCAGTAATAAGAAAAAAAAACTCTTCGCGCATGTGCAGGCGGCACTGTATAACCATGCTCATTAAAGAGCCATTGTGTCTACGGGCAAACCGGAGTTTTAAACCCTAAACTCGAAGGCCTATATGGCGGTGGTAACATTCATGGATCCCTTGAAGGATTAATGGTCTGCAGCATCACCACCAACTCCTCTTCCACCTATGGCAGGGCGTCCCCAGCGAGTAGCGGAATTGATGCGGTATCAGCCTGGTGTGCAGCCGAACTGAGTATGTTTCCAACTTGTGGAGATGCAATGGTTTATCACTAAATTGGAGGAGCCCCCCTCCCCCCACGAGCAAATGTAGAGGATATTAGCATGAAGTGCTAAGACAAAGGTGTCAGGCTAGTGCTCGGACTAGGACGGAACAAAAAACTTACGGCAACGTGTTTGTTTGTTGGTGTTTTAGGGCCCTTCAACTACAAAGGTCATTAGAGCCCCGTCCCATGCAGAGACTGCACAGACACTACACTAATGCGACGATTTTTGGGTATTAGCAGTACCCAGTTTTCCCAAGCGGCCACTCATGTCAGTACTAGCTGGGGTTGTGCTGCTTAACTTCAGTGATCAGACGAGAACTGGTGTGTCCGAAGCAATTATCCGCTCCCTCCTACGGCAGCGTCGGGTACCCATCATGCCCCAGTAGAGAACATGAGTGATCATGGACAGTATTCTTACGCCGCCGGTGGCCAACATAATGTTGCAACCCCCTATGTTTTTTATCAGTGGCCTATTTTGATTCCTCCAACCGACGCCAGGGGTCGAACCTCTACACCTGGAAATTTTACTCATGTAGTACGAGATGACATCGTACACACAACATGAGGCCACAGTTCTATTTTTCTTCCAACGGAAGGCAAACCGGGTACCTCTTGCTCCCTCGAAAGATGCCAACCGCTTCAATCCAGAATCGCACCTGGAGTCACTGGCAGTGTAGGTCAGCATGCCACCTCTGCGTCGCCGAAGTGGATCTAATGGTCTGCTGCACCCCTAGTAAAATTGAGCAACAAATAAGTCATCGTTGAGTAATATGTGGCTGTCACTCGATCCGAAAGAAGACTGGGGCAAACGACGTGCCCAACTGGTTAACAGTGTACCAAATCGATATACGAGTCATACGCGGATGGGGCTCTTGTGTTATTTCTTGGTTGGTTTACTTACAAATAAGTTAAAAATCGTCCATTGTTACAGGTTCGATCCTGGCCGGAGAGAGAAAGAGAAAACAGAGAAGTCCCAAACGCCGCTTTCCATCGGATGAGAAGGAACGCCGGAGTCCTACCTACGGATATTACCACTGCACATAAAGAGCTTTTTTCTTAAAGAGACAAAATCTCGCCCCTCCTACGTCAATAAAACACAAATTCCCCCAGAAAATTAACATCAAGTCGACGTTAAATATGCGGGGACTGTGGCCAGCGCCCGTTCTAGCACTTATGCCGCCCCGGACAAAAAGACAAATTGCCGCCCCGGACAAAAGGACAAATTGCCGCCCCTTGAAGCAGCGCTCTGTTCGCGTGCTCTGGTCTGCACTTACAGCCAAAATGGCGCCCCAGACAAATGCCCGGGTTGCCCCCCTAGAGCGGATCCTGCTGTGGCATTAGATCGGCCTCAAACCGAGAGCCCACTTGCACATTTCTAACACTTTTCGATAAAAATAATTTTTCCCCAACCCCCACAAAAGCTCCAGCCGGCCCTTACTATGCCGCCTGAACATCAAAGATCACAATTCAGCAGCTCAACAAAATCATCTTCTAGATGAGCTGCTGATCTAATAGTGGGCTTAGTTTACATGGTTCGATTCTGAACACGACGTTTTGATTTCTTTTGGTCGACAAGGTACAAAACCTAAGTGCTCTTTCAATCAGATGGAAAGATGTGACACAGCAAAGAACATTTGTTTACAGCGGGGGGGGGAGGGGGTGTTCAGACCGGCAAAATTCCTAAGTGTAGGAGAGTTCGGTTCTTGTCACTGGTAAACAGCTTTATGCTATGAAAGGCGAACGATAAACTAATCCCAAGGATAAACAAGTCCTTGAAATTCGACGACAATGAATGGTGGGCCCTCGGTCGACCAAAATGCCAAGGGAAAGCTGTCTAAGACAAACAATAAAAAGATGGTTCCAATATCAGACATCGTCTCTCATTCACTCTGCCATTTAAATAAACCACCATTTTCAATTTTCTCATTTGGGAGGCCTACAGTAGAATCGGCAAATGCGTCACCATTTTGACGTTGACATTACGAAATAAGCCAACTAAATTAATTTACTCTCATCAAACTATTTACTTGCCATCATCGGGTAAATACTCAAAAAAATCGTCTCCTCATTTCTAAAGAAATCAAATTAAATAGGCGGCATTTCAAATGCGCATATCAAATAGGTGATAAGTCTGTCTCCGTGGCTCAATGGTTAGCGTAGGCCCCCCCTCGATTTCGCGAGTTCATGGTTACAGGATCAATCACAGCCGAGACAGATGGTTTCTTTCGGACTAGAGGTTGCTATGCCCTAAACGTACCTCTCATCGGATGCGATGTGAAGTCATTGCCCTGTATGAGGATGTGTGTACAATGTGACTTGGGCGTAAAAGAACCCTTGCTACATGGAGGAGCGAAATATAGACAAAATTTTCTAGGTGTAGGAGCTCGCCTCTTGGTTGCGTCGGTGAAGGAAAAGTGTCCCAACGAAGAAAGCAAGCCGACGTTAAATGAGCAAGGGGATGCCGCATTAGATCGACAGCCAGCCTCGAAAAACATCGCCCAATTTAATTTCGTTCGTGTTCCCGGATCCAACGGGATAAATGGGTACCCGACATTACCATGGGCGAAAAAGGGGTTAGGAATGATGAAAAAAAATGAGCGATGGGAAATTTTATTCGTAAAATTTCTATTTTGGAGGTTTCCAGAAAAGTGGGAACAGGACGCCCTTCGTTCGACAGAAGATTCATCATCATCATATCCGTCGGGTCTACGGGTTCTAGCCCACCACTTTCACCAGGTCCCCGTCCACCCTACACACTACCATACCCTCTACCATACCCTGCTCCCATGTCTGCTTTGGTCTTCCCCTGCCCCAGGTGCCTCCAACCACCTGTATTCTCATAATGGACTTCACGAGTTTCTCTTCCCGTCTTCTCATTACATGTTCATACCACCTCAATCAACTCTTCATTTTTTCCGTGATGCCCCCACCCCCAGGCTACCTCTGATATACTCCTTCAGCTCTCGACATCCCACTCATGTACCGCAGCATTTGCATCCCTTCTACTTCTCTTTCAACTTTATTGGGGCCCTCCTATCACAAGGACTCCAGGGTTGTCCAGCCTGCGGCCCGCGGTCGGCCGGCAAAAAAGGAAAAAAAAAATGTCTGACAATTTATATCTTCATCTGCACCAGGTTCAAAAGACTCATTAAAATGGTGCGTTGTGTATGTGTCTGTCTTTTTTTTTTATTTTCAATGATGCATTATACTTGCTATGCAACACCTAATGTTACCTTCCCCCTTTGGTTCGTTGGTGTTAGAGGGTCTTTCAAATACAAGGTTATTAGAGCCCCGTCCAATGCGTAGTTCTAATGCAGAGACTGCACAGACACTACACTAATGCGGCGATTGTTTTTGGGTATTAGCGGTACCCAGTTTTCCCAAGCGGCCACCCATGTCAGTACTAGCTCGGTTTATTTCTTTGTTGGTGTTTTAGGGCCTTTCAACTACAAGGTCATTAGAGCCTCGTCCACTGTGTAGTTCTGAAATAAGAGACTGAACAGACACTACACTAATGCGACGATTTTTGGATACTAGCGGTACCCAGTTTTCCCAAGCAGCCACCCATGTCAGTACTAGCTGGGGTTGCGTTGCTTAACTTCAGGGACCATACGAGATCTGGTGTGTCCAACGAAATAAGCCGCTCCCGTTGCCGTCCCCCGTTTTGGTTTTCACGGCCTGCGGCCCTCAATCTGTTCTTCGAGCAGCCGAGTGCCCCACAGTTGGATAACCCTGGTTTAGGCTCTTCTCTTTCGACAAAAGATTCATTTCAAAAATTCCTATCCCGGCCGAAAGAGACAACCAGCTACTATCGAAAGCAGAAACCCACAACACCAATACGCACGCGCCTCAGTCATCATCAGCAAACATACACGCTGCAGCCCACCACCAACTTTTTTTTGTTATACGGTTAGATCAATCAACCGTCATGATCAACAAGTGATTATCTGACCACTTCAAGAAAGCCGCACGTTGACCAGTAGTAGTGTCCACCAAACAGTTCAACATTACACATATAAAACCAAACAACGTCTTTTTTCAACACAGAAGAATGAATAAAAACCTCCAAGTAACCATCTTTAGGTATCATCTCCCCTCCTCTCGTCTCTGCCTAATCTCAAATCATTTTCGCACTTAGACGTCAACGTGATTTATGAACGGCCCGAATTATTTGCACTACAACCTAGCATACACCTAACAAACATATAAAACTCCGTTTACATTTCAGAAAAACTAAAACATCACGTCATTTTTAAACAGGTATCATATTGTAGTTTAGAAACAAAATATACATATATAAATCACCGCGATCTTTTCATTTATAGATATTGTGCACAATTTTATCTAGAAACATCATCATTAAATTGTATGCATAGCTTATTTTTTATCACTAAGCACTGCGTCGGGCATTTTTTTACTCAGGTTAGCTAATGGCGGCGACGTCGGCCATCAACAGAAAACAAAAATCAAATCTATAAATCATTAAATTTATAACGATGTAAATAAATAATATTATAAGGGAATCGCCTCGTTGGGTGTATATACGTATAAATTCATATTGGTAATAAAAACTATAAAGCAAGAGGTGAGGAGGTTGGGAGGTGCACCCTATCGATAAAAAACAAACTTGTAACTTCACAAGGCTTCCTAATCAAAACCAAGTAGTCATAAAATAAATAAACATTTTTAACGAATATGCTACAGACGCACATAATATAAAGATAGATGTGTATATACTCACACAAACACAACATTATTGACCAATAATAAAAAAAAAAAAGTAATAACAAAATTGACTTTGGACTTTTAAATCACATTTCAGAATGTTACGGACACCTTCCAGATGGCACCGGGTCTGTTGCTACTGCTCACACAGGCCGTTTATTACAACATATAAATAGATATATAAAGTACTCGACATAGCAGAGTATTCAAGGCTTAATGTCAGCCAACCAGCTCTGCAGAAGGTCACTCACTTACCGACGCCAAGGGGCCAGCTCCTACAGGAGCAACACCTAAGAAATTCCCCGATAAACTACACGTACAATTTACTCCATGCAGAAAGGGTTCTTTTACGGCGCGCAGTGGTGACATTCTACACAGGCTTTACTACAAACAAAAAACCACCCGCCACGGGTCGGCATCGAACCTGTAACGACAGACTCATCATTCAAAGTATGCTATCACTGAACCACCGAAACAAGACCTGTCTTCCGGAAGGCACACTTTGCCTCCTCATATCAGAAAAACATAATCATCGGGATAGGATAGGATGCAAACCCGTGTATTTTACACCTGTCCAATGTATCGCCCTTGTGTCCCTTCAGAAGGGCAAGATGGGTACCAAACCCGACTAGGGAATAGGGTTAGGAGTTGCTTTGCTTTGTTGGATTTTAGGGAGAGGCCACGGTTTTCCGTCCGATGAAAGGCCCATACAGACGGAAGAAGCCACCCCACCTCTATCCAGCATCGAACTCAGTAGCCGAACACGCTACCTGTTCTAGCTGTCCTAAAGAAGAAAATAAGCAAAGGGTTGCGACATTATGGCTTCATCCATTGTTTGTTTGTTGGTGTTTTAGGGCCCTTCAACTACAAGGTCATTCGAGCCCCGTCCACAGTGTAGTTCTTATGCAGAGAATGCACAGACATTCCACTAATGTGACGATTTTGGAGTATTAGCAGTACCCAGTTTTCCCAAGCGGCCACCCATGTCAGTACTAGCTGGGGTTGCGCTGCTTAACTTCAGTGATCAGACGAGAACTGGTGTGCCCAACGCAATTCGCCGCTCCGGCTTCATCCAGCTGCGTAAAAAAATCCGTACCCGACTCTGCCATAGGCGGAGAAAAGGGGTTTGGAGTATTGTAGCACTCTTTTTATGCAGTGTATCTTTCAGAAAATAATAAAACTACGATAGTTTAAACGTTGACAATCAGGCAAACCACCGAAAGACGGCGAGGAAGGGACGGGACAACATGGAAAGGATATGAGGGAACACCAAGGGACAACTCCCTCCTCCCTCCTAGGAAAAAAAGACGACGGGAAAAACTGAATGGACATTCGGTCCTTTGGATCTTTTGCCAGTTGTCATAAGAGCAGAAAATTATCCTTTTCTTCTTTGTCCATGTGTGTATGCGTGTGGGGTGTGAGAAGGATAGGAAGCCAAATTCGACTATTGAAGTGATCGATCGCAAAGGTGCTGTATCCCTTAAACTCCTCCTGTCCTTTTGGGAGGGGGGAAGGAGGTCTAAGCTTCAACATTTCAACCGCCACCCCAACGTCTTAAATTCGTCGGTTAGAGTTAATTAAGTTTTTGCGGTTTTAAAGAGTGTCACTCAATAAGAATTCAAATTTGTCAATAGGGACCAAATCTCAAAAGATTAGCGGACACAAAGATCACTGTTACCCCCCTTAGCGAGTGTACAAAAGAGGGTGATGGGGTGGCGAAAGAGAGAAAAGGTAGGACACGAAACCTTTAGCAGGCTGGGAGGTTGGCAGGCAGGCAAGCAAGTAGGAGAAGCGGAGGTCAAAAACTATACTAGACACCAGGGCGTAGGGAGGGGGCGCAGGACGAAAGTGAGATGCGGGGGGGGGGGGGGGAAGGTAGGCGGGGATAGAAAGAGAAAGAGGGTTGGACAGCAAAAGAAGGGATCATGGATAGCAGCCCGCAAACAGGAAGGTTTTTAAAAAAAAAAATAGGCGACTCACAATTGTATTTACAACATTCATAGCCTAAATAGATCTCCATGTGAATGGTTCATGTGGGGCCCAGTGAGCAAGATGGTCAGTGAAAGAGAGGATTACGCCAGGGCGGACGAAGAGAAGAGGTGCAGGATAGGAGTGAGGGGAAGGGAGAAGAACAGCAAGTAGAAAGGGAGAGGAGGTCGAAACAAATAGTGAGGGCATACGCGCGCAAGAGCACACAAACGAAGAAAATAATATCCCTCTAAACCATTTTATCAAATTATAATAGTTATGCCCTCCCCCAAACCCCATTATATTATTATGGGGGGAGGGAGGAGAGAACCGAACCCCACAAAAAAATATATATCTGCCTCATTGTCTGCTTTGGACAAATATACAGGACCATAATAATATCTTAATACTCTACATATAGATACATCAATTTGTATTCGATAATGCAGCCGTCTTTTTTTATACATATAAATATTAGGAAAACTTGAATCAACAGCAAGCAGGTCATTGTGATACACCCAAATGTGTATCCGTTTCTCTTTCCCTTGACTCGCCATTATAATGCACCCTCTGCCTCAACCTCCGGCCCCCTGATCCGCCTTAGCAAAGTCTCATCACATGGACTGCCCAGCTTATGTTCAGCTTCTTTTTAGCAAATTGGTTTTTGATTCATTTACTAGTAATGGTCCGGCCCTTGACTCAAAGTCACAATGATAATTCGGCCCCCGAACTAGGAAAGGTTGCCCATGCCTACTGTAAGAAGACAGCTAGAGTAGAACAGAAGGATTTGATGTGTGGTTTAGTTCAGCCTGTCTGCTATGAATGCCATTTGCCGACTCCAGATGGCGAGTTCTCACTCTACAGTACCTACATTTTGAAATTTCCCGTCTCAGTGACGCGGAACTAGCATGCTTGCACTGATGGGTACAAGTTCGGTCCTAGCCACGACGAGTGACTGACTTCTTTCGGTTGAGTGAGAAGGTCCACAATACGCCTTCCGTAGTAGTGGAAAGTAAAGTTTGGTCCCTGGAGTAAAGAGGAGTGGAGATCGTCTCCGCGACAAAATAGACCGACGTTAAGTAAGCAAGCACTTTTCGCATTAGGTCCGAAGCCGGTTGCTGAAATACATAATCCAGTGGTCTTCAAACTTTGTCGACTCACGGAACCCTTAGAACTATAAGATGTATTGGGGGAACACCAACCCACCTTTAGAAAAGTACGTCTTGCCGCAGCTAACGAGTTTTTATTTTGACTCGCGGAGCCCCCAGAGATGTATTGCGGAACCCTGGGGTTCCGCGGAACACAGTTTGAAAATCGCTGATATAATCCAACAACTCGCGCCCCTGTGTTCATAATTCCAGCGGCACAATAAGTATTCGAACTTGCCATATGCGACGAGTGTGCCAAATGACCATACATTGGCTCACTTCTCATCCGACAATGATTGCCCAGGCTCAAACCTGTGAAATTGATAAGACTTAACGAGCTTTCCCCAGAGGGCTGTCGTTATCATAGGGTTACTAGGCTGTCATTCTTATTTTTTGGAATTGTATATTATATTTACAGAAATTATCCTGTCCTGCGAACCATGAAGAATCCAACTGACTACTTCCACGTGTGTTTCGGGCTAAAATAAAAGGTTCACCGTTGGCAATTGACGAGCTGGCGAGCAGACATACAGTATGGTATTTAGAACACAAAAAGCAAATGGCAGGGTTGGGTACCCATCTATGTCCCTCTGGATTAACACATGAGCGATGTGTTGGATGGTATTTTTACGCAGCCGGCTGCTGACAATCCCTATGCTTACATCGTCGAACTGTAGTTCGTTGGGACACTCCACTGAGGCCAGGGGGCGAGCTCCTACGCCTGGGAATTTTGCCTCATCTACACATTGCATGGTAGAGATGGTTCTTTTAAGAGCAAATGACATCGTACACCACACAGGGACCACGGCTTCACTTCCCATCCGACAGAAAGCACATCCGGTACCTCTCTCTCTCTCGCCCGGAAGAAAACTCCCCTTCACCCAGCATCGAACCTGGCACCACTGATGCAGTACTCGAACAGGCTACTCCGCGCCACCAAGGCGGATATAATATTATTGCATATGAGCACACTGCTTAATTCTTACAAATTGTAGGCCTATAGATTTTCATTCAGTTTACTCCAAAGACAAGATATTCCAAAATAATAATATGCAAAAAGAAATAGCTTATCGATTCGTAGGGAAATGTTGACTAGCATGTCGATGAGTTTTCAGTACAAATTTAAAGCATTTCGGTGAACGCATCATTCGAAATTTACTTTTCTTAAGTTAGGCTTTTGACATTTAAAATATTGAACATAACTTCTCTTAGAGAAAAAGGTTGTCTAGCTACTCAACAACTTACCATCAACTGTTTGACAGCGGGCGGCCTGAGATTCATAAACTCTTCAAAAAAACAGTCTGTGACATCACGTCAATGAAAACAACGCTTAAAAAAGGATTTCGAATACGCAAAGATGGACTCCGTCAAAATAGAATACGCAAGGACAAGCTCTTCCTATGCGGAAAAACCGTACTCAAGCTCAACACCTTACTCACAGGAAGGACTAAGAACCAGTAGTATGCAGATCTATCGTAATCACATGATCAAGAATATCATGAAGTGGAATTCCAAGACTTTTGTAATAATTTGAATGGCAAACCAATCGCATTTGCTCTCTGAGTTCAAAGAACGAAGGTTCGCCCCTAGCCGGCGAAGGAGTGTAATCCTTTATTTTTCCATACTCTTAGCTAAAAAGGTAATATTTAAAATGTGCCTTTCGACAGACAGAAAATAAAAGCCCAAGAAAGCAGTAAACGTGTTACAATGGCCCATTCAGAATCCTGATTACTCGATCATCATCCTACCCTTACAAGGGCGGATTCACGAGGGGGAGCAATGCAGCAACTGCTCCCCCTTCAGTGCCTCAATATTGAGGCGCATATTTCAACTGATGCACGATTAAACTTTGCAACTGATGAGGCATTTTCGCATTTGCTATTCCCATTTCTATACTGTCAGTCTAATCTGCAGTTGGCTAAACCACTGAAGGTAGGACATTGTCTAAGGGGCAGTAGAGGACCTATTGTAATTGCTAGCTACATGTATATCAAGGGCTTCTGAATATTTAAAAATATTTGGGGCGCACTTTCGTTGAAGTGCTCCTCCCCTGATTTGCTTCTGGAACCGTCCCTGCACCCTTATCTTGCCTGTGACAGCAGGGCCCGCTCTAAGAGGTGGCAACCCGGGCATTTGTACGGGGTGCTATTTTGGCTGTAAGTGTGAGAACAGAGCGCTGCTTCAAGGGGCGGCAATTTGTCTTTTTGTCCGGAGCGGCATAAGTGCTACAGCAGGCGCTGGTGACAGGGTCTGCGGGTTGTAGCCCTCCATCCACCCCACACACTATCATACTCCTTCGTACAACCTGCTCTCACGTCTGCTAAGCGCTTCTCCTGCTCCGGGTGCTTCCAATAACCTGCATCCCTGTGATGGACCTAACCAGCTCCTCCTCTCCCCTCTTATTATCACATGCCTATACCGCCTCAATCTATTCTCTCATCATTTCAGGGATTTCCCTCACCTCACCCCTATTACCCAAGAATTCTGATTACTGGAATCGAGTGTAAATTCGCCATCAAAAAATAGATGTTTATGACCCCATATGGACCTACAGGTGTGGTTTTCTCTTTTTTTTCAACACGTCTCCATACAGATGGGACCTCACAAAAGGTGAGAATTAATCTCTTTAAAATCAGTAGTCCACGGCGTTCCACCCACGAAGCCTTTCTTGTATAAAAAATGTTAGTGAACCTTGCACCCTAACTACCTTTAAACCAAAAGAAAGGAGATAGGGGAAAGGGCATTAAAACGGTGCGCCTGTATACGTAATGGCAAGCATACTGTACTTCATTAAAAAAAGGTAGCTTATTCACCTTTTTAAGTCAATGTATGTATATCAAAATGTTGGATTTGGTGAGGCATGAAAGGGTTCCAAACAAAATCTGTGGGGCGGAACAAAGTGGAAAAAGGTTGGATCGGAAGAAAGGACCCAAATGACGGAAAGAAAGAAAGGAATAAGATGAATATACTTAAGTCTTACATTGTTAGTTAATTTTCATTCTACCTTATAATCGCTATTTAAGCTCGGTATATATCCCGTCTAAAGACATGAAACCATTTCCTCTTTTCCCTTCCCCCTCATGGTGACCTACTCTATTATGCCCTTATTAGGGACACCTTGGAAGGCTATTTACAATGAATTAAAATGAACCAAACCACTCTCGGAGATGAGGTGAAAAAAAGGATACGAGGAGAAGAAGGAGGAGGAGAACGAAAGAGATTATTTTTGCAAAAAGCAACACAACCGACCCTATCCTACTCCTGAGATCATGGCTGGCTACTCCGAAGAGTTGGACAAGACAAAAGAATATTGGAGGGAGAAGGGACACGGTGTGCAACTGGGCATACCCCAAATAAATATATGACTGTGATAAGCCCTTATACATATCAATAGCAGTTAGTTCAAAAGAGAATGAACTGTATTGAGAAAGGCCGAGAGTGAGAGACTATGGTCCTATGATGGGGTGAACCTTAAGACCACCTCTCTCTCTCTCTCTCTCTCTCTCTCTCTCTCTCTCTCTCTAAATCCCTCACCTCCTCTCTGCCCCCTTCATGTCTCCTTTTAGACCTTCTTATATACATTTCCATTATATTATGAATGACAATATTTAGCATCCTTAACAATTAAGTTTGGTCAGAAAAAGATGGCTGCAGCAATTTTGAATTTTTCTCCTCTCTCTCTATCTCCTTCGCTCGCCCTCTCTCTCTCCCCTTAACAGGCGGCTTAAAAGTAGAAAGGGAGACAGTTAGGATGAATAGATAATGAGAGAGAGAGTCAGGGATACAGAGTGAGAGAGAGAGCATGAATCTAGAAACCTCAAAACTCTCTTTAGAACATACAAAAATTAATAGTAGTTTAATAGTGACGTCATAACGTCTGGCTATCAAAATTATGCTAATCTGGTATCCGATTTAAATATTCAATAATACAGGTTAAATAAATTTGTCACAGTCTTTGACGACTTGCAGACCAAAAGGGTAGAGAGAGAAGGAAGAGGGCAGGAGACAGAGATGAGCAGGGCAACGAGAGGGAATAAATTAAAATGGACAAGGGCTGTTGAAGGGCAACGGAAGAAAAGCTGACGTCAACAACGAGGAAGATGAGGACAAGATCAAGAAGAGGAATAAGACAAATGAGAGAAAATATTATTTCTTTATGTCTCTCTGTTACTGAGGCATCTCTACGCATATGTCAACTTCTCCCAAATTGAGGGAAGGAGGGGGTAAGAAAAGGGTATACAGGGTGGGGGGGGAGGAAGAGAGAGCAGGGCAGAAGAGGATAATGGAGTTAAGTCTCATTTTTAAAGTGAGAGTGAATGAGTGGTTTTTGCATCCAGAAACGGAAGAATGAAAAAAACACATCATCTCTTCAATGGGTTTCGGAACTTTTGAGAAAAATTCCATTTGGTGGTGGCCAGTGGGACGTGACACATGTGCAAATATCATGACTACTAACCAACAACACCCTGAATCTCCACCCCAACCTTCATCCTGCTCTTTCCTCGACTTCTCTACTGGTTGTCGCCTAAAGTACAACACGAGGGGTAAACCAAGAGTTGCTAGAGAGTGAGAGGGAAGTGGGAGAAACAGGAAAAAAAAACTACAGTGATATCCCACAAACGAACCAGACAGCTTGGCTCCCATGAAATCAGATTAACCATTGAGGGGTAAAAACGGGATCTCTGTAGGGACACCAACAAGGATAAGGAACAGGACGAAAGGACGAGTTAAGAAGTGAACCATCACAAGATGAAAAGTTGGGTGGAAAAGGAGAATCTTAAAATGGATGGTGGAGAAATGCAGTGGACATTCCCCTTCCCTTCTCGCCTCTTTCTATTCCTGCAGCAGGACATGAGAGAAAAAGTGTGGTGGCTAGAGACGGGGAGGGAAGGAGGGACGAGAGTGAAGGAGAGATGAATGAATCTTGACATGCCACAAACTTTCTTCAACAAATGTCGTATTGTTGTTCGTACAACCATCATTCTAAAGCTGACTAATATTGTACTAATAATATTATTAACAGTCCAATTAACATCCCTCAAAACTCTCTACTTATTTCCTACGCAAACGATGTTAATTAACTCACTAATCACCAGGGCCAAACTGCATAGGAAATTAGACCAGGGGTGGGGGGAAAGCTATAAAAATTATCCATAGCCATGATTAAAAAGAACAGCAACAAGAAAGGTGAAATAACGGGGCATTTTTTATAAAAAAAAAAAATGCATAATTTTTAAAAAATGGCAATTTATTTCAACCACGATCCATTGACCTTCTCACAACAAAAATCCACAGGGAAAAGCCCGGTACCCCAGTGGGTCAGTCAAACGCTGTTCACCACCGACTTACGAAGTTCGACCCAGCAGAGCACTTGGCAGTAACATGCCAGATGTTACATAATCCGAGGTCAGATCCTACAAACTGTAGTTGGTGAGTAGTTTCTACTGTCCGAAAAAAAACTAGCGAACTGAAATTAAATGTGTCTTCCGTCCCGTCATGGAATGGGAAGTATAAAAGATGCTTGCCGAATCACTGACGCACGTAAGGCAAGGCGCAAAATGAGACGCAGAATGACGCAAGTGGCGAAGGTGACGCAGGGTGTAGCAGCCCTGCGAAATTCTGCTAGCAGGCAATCACGGCACATTGAATCGCAGTTTTTCACCATACTTGCATCAAATAACAAGAGAACGTCTCTGCTTCGCATCGCTTTTTGTTATTGTCACGTCAACTTCACGCAGGAAAATGCGGCATTGGCACTACACTCCGCAGTGTCACGTGGCACAGGCCCTGAGTCCCGTCACCCTGCGACTTAACATGCGCAACTACATACTACCATGTGAGCCACAGAATTTATAGTGAGTCACCCTGCGTCACTTGCGTAGACTGCGTCTCATTTAGCGCTGGGCCTAAAAGAACTACTGCATGTAATAATTTCCACGTGGAAAATACCAACGTGAGATGTCCTCTTACTGCGTCGGTCGGCAAATGACCTTTCAGAGTAGGCAGTCTAACGTTAAAACGACTAACAGGAAATTGAAGTATCGAAGGCCCGAGCGCCATTTTGCAGTACGCACAATTTCAAAGTCGTCGCAGCACGCGCTGCAAATGTTCTAATTCGAAACATTCTTATTCCTTTTTCGAACGCAAAAATGGCGCAAGTTGAGAGGCTTATCTAAAGCAGATTTATATTAAAAACTCAATGAAATTGGACAACAAAAGAAAGGTAGAATTGCAGAAATAAGTAGAAGAAGATGATGCGGTAAGAAAAAAAAGAGAACGAGTGAAAGAAATATTATCAGTATCTTACAGTGTATACGGAGACAAAACGAGAACTAAATACCGTACACTGTAAATAATGAGAACGATGAACAACTGTACCAAAATGGATATAATAATAAGGATATTTATCCAAACATTTATCATTTCCACGTGATATTGATAAATGTAGCTAGCTAAAGTGGAGAGCAGAGGAGGAAAGGAAGGAAGGAGGAGTGAAGAGATAGGCAGGCACACGAGTAAGCCCCTACTCGCCTTCTCTCTCTCTGCTTCCCTTCCACAAAGTAACATTTCTTAATGACCAAGTCAGTAGTCCAAGCTCCGGATTACAATTAGTCAACCCTCAAACAGAAATAAACACTCTAACGCACGGTTTAGCAGCAATTTGTAAAAAGACTGGTATTTTATACTGTTGGCATCCGGTAATTAAAGCCAACTCGATCAGAATTAAATGTGAATGTTATTTGAAATCCACTTCTTTCGATAAGCAATTTGCCCAAACATTAGAGAGTAGTTAGTCTTACAAAATGTCCCCATTTTTGAGAGGGAGTGCAGAAGGGGAACAATCATCATCATCAGATATTTTAGGCACTGAAGGGACTGAAGGAGGAGGAAAAGAAGGATACTGAGTGCCCGCCCTCCTCCTTCAACAATTCCCAAACAATTTACCGTGTAATTTATCCCGCTGAAAGCCAACAGGATGAATGACTGAATGGATGATAGATAAAAATATATTTGATAGATACATGTCAAGAGTGAGAGAGAGAGAAATATAATTTAGCTGTGTAATATGCGTTGTTATTATTATTTCGCCATTTTGAGGAGAGGAAACAGAAAATCTAGAGATTTGTTGCTCCATCATCGTCTTTAGTCAGAAATAAAAAGGGGTAAAATGGAAATGAGAAGAGGGAGGGCTGACTGGAGCACTATGACGACAAACAAGTCGGAAATGATGATTTCATAGGACAGAGCTAATGTTTGCTCTCTTCGACATACCTTTTCTAGAATACAGATCGATGTCAATTTTACTTCATATATCACGCTACAGCGAAATAATCTGTCTCAACGGTTGACTGTTTGACTCGTGAGTTCGATCCTGGTAGGGCAGGATAAGACATCAGGTTTTCAATTCTCAGACCGAGCCACGCTCCGCATTCTCAAATTTGTAACAAAATTTAATAATAGAAATGTTGATGTTTTAGAGCCAGTGGTGGCGAACCTGTGACCCACTGTGCAATTTTAAGTGACCCGAGCGGGAATCATATCTAGTTCATCGTCTCATGAACAACAGACGTGAGAGCAGGTTGTCCGTACGCAGACCCGATCCTGCCACAGGCGGGATAAGGGCAGTACAATGATGGTCTCTATTTGCTACTGTAATGAACTTTATTCATTATTATTAATAAATTATTTTTTCATGAAACTAAATAGTGCTTGCACCTGACCCGCGGACAAGGTCCTGGGTCAAGGTTTCCAAGGTCCTGGTAAAAGGATAGGAGTTTCTATTGTAAAAAGATTGGATATAATGAATTGTTTATAACGAATTTCCTGGAAATAACGATGAAAAGTAATAAAAGTTTGTGTAATTTGGTTGGATATAACGAATGATGGACCTTATAAATAATTTTTAATTATGGATTTAACACAAACTTCTACTCAATGGTCACCACATATTGAATTGAACATCACTGACAGGAATACCTTGTCATACTTTTTATTTTACTAGGCCAGAATGCACAAATGGCTGATGATATTAGAAACGTTCATTTTCTCATCATCATCATCGCCACCATACTCGTATCCCGCCTGTGGCAGGGTCGGGTATGCAGGTTCTAGCCCTACACACTTGCCTATCCCACGTGACCCCTCATTCACCTCACCATTACCATATCCTCTCCCTCTGCAAGAATTAGAGAGACTGGAGAAATACTCTCCCCACTCCTTTACCTCCGAAGTATGAAACAGGACTCTACCTTTTCTATCTTTCATTGTTATGACTCAGGGTAAATCTTTAATCGCCCTATCCCTGGTCTTGGCCATTCTACATTCTTCCTTCATCCCACCCTTTGTCTCTATCAGAGGACCTCATCCTTCTGGTGTATGACCAAAGGGGTGATCCTCCTAGCTGTGGCCTTGGTCTGCCTGTAGCATATTTTATAATTATAATCTTCCATATCCATCCACCTATAGAATGCAGCCTTTGTTTGGTGGCTGCCTCTATTGCATTATTCCACCACTGTGTCTGCCTGCCCTGGAGTGTACCTTCTACTCTAGCCTCATCTAAAATGGCTTCCCCACATTTTCTAATTTTTCTGGCTAACCTGGCCTACATTGCATCAGCTGTCTCTTCCAAATCTCAGTCTACTTGCCTATCTACTTCCTGCATGAATTGCTCTGTTTCCAACACCTAACAACCTTCAATACTTAAGGGCAGTCATTACAGCTAACCAGTATTGTGGGGGAATACCAACTGCAAGAAAACTAAATAAATGGCCATTCAAATAGTAAGAAAAACATGCAGAAATGTTTCATTGGGGTAAATACGAAGGTGCACAAAGATTAGAAACCTAATGTTTTGCAGAACTACTAAAACCACAATTTCTTGATATTTGGGATAATATCACAGACTACTAATTAGCTATCTATGGTTAAAAACAGCTTTCCTGGTTGTAACGAATTCCTGGCTAGAACGAATGAGATTGCATTCCCCTTCAAATTTGTTCTAGAGGGGTTTTACTGTAGTAAAATTAAGGGGAAGTCGACAAATTTTCCAAGTTCGCCCCCTCTCCCCCGTAACCAACATGGGGAGCTATCAACTTCAGCTAAAGCTTGATGGCCTTAAAAGACAATTTCATTCATTTTCAGATCCTGATTGGGGGTTTTTTAGGGCTCGACATCGGGGTCAGGGGCGAGCCTGCACACTTTGAACTCATGCGGTAACTTGGGTGGCAACAGCAGCAAGCCGAATGAAATTATACAAGAAACTCAGTCTCCCAAGTGGTCAACAGTCGACCATTTCAGTGGTCAACCAAACAAGGTTTCATAGTGTATACATACAGCATACACACTATGGAGAGGGGTCGCGTGGAGAAGGGGGGGGTCAAATTGCGTTTTAATGTCCGTATCCATAAAAACAACCAAAACAGTCAAAGACCTTCTTCTCAAAATGCAACAAGCTGCATATCATATAACACGTGTCCCTCAAATTTTCTGCGCCAAGCAGTCTCATGAAATTTTAACCCACCTCTCGTTCTCCTCTTGTTTCTACCCTTCAACTAGATTATCTGCACGTCACCCTTTTCAACTTCCCCCCTCTTTTTCTCCTCAACAGCAATTCTACCCTCTCCTTTTTGTCAACAGCTCCAAATAATTACTCGAATGGGACATTCATTATATATAACCTGCTTAAGAATTCCTCAGAGGTCATCCCCTAAAGTGTGTTTGAGAGGTGCAGTGATTTTTTGGACATGGATAGAAATATGTACAAGGATGGTGGCGGCGGCGAGAAGCTGGAAGGAGGGATATTGACAAGGGCGGTAGGACAACGACAGAGAACCCCAATTAACCCCTTCCTTCTCTCTTGGGATGAGGGGAAGAGAGATTTTTTTTCTTCACGTCAAAAAGAACTTTTCTTGCTCTCGGAAATATACTCTGGGGGTAATTTCAAAGTGAGCGACACGCTGTCTGTCATCGCCGATTCCATCGTCTGAGTGCACTAAAAGCTCACCAGCAGTACATGTGGTCCATTTGGTGTCCATGTGGTACAACGGACTCTACCTCTTCTTCATAGGAATAGGATATGGGGCACTAAAATAACTGAAAATTCAACCATGATTGCAAAATGCTGCGGCGTCCATAAGTTGAATGACTAACGCTAGTTACTGACCAGACCTGTTTCGAGGTTCAATGGGTGCAACAATTTAGAGAGGCTGGCATAAGGCGCGTTCACATGATTCAACTACCGTTGACCAACTGCCAGTTTAAGGTCAATTGAGGACACATTGAATCATGTGAACAATTGGCTAGTTGAAGCAACCAAAGTTGAAAGGGGTTTAACTTTTGTTGTTCAACTAGCGTCACCAATGTTGTTGAGTCATGAGTTGATTTCAACTATAGTGCTCGCCACGAAAGATGACACATGGGAGGTAGAAGGTAGGAAAGTTCACTACAAAAATTAGGGAGTTTGGAAAAGGTCAAATGGCAATCTTTATTCAGTAATGGCAAGAACAACTTCAGTGTTTTCCCTATTTTTCGAAGAGGACTCATCATTTGCCTCCCACCAATGTGTCAACTTTCGTGGCGAGCACTATAGTTGAAATGTGTGAACGACTTATCATCAACTTGGTTTCAACATTCGGTAGTTGTTCAACGATAGTTGAATAGTGTGAACGCGCCTATAGTTGACTTCGGACAATTCAACTTGTATCCAAAAAAGTAGGAATTATTTAAACTTTTTTCTATCAATTTTTTATGGAATGGTAGTCCAAACCCACGGAACGGCTCTTAATATGTTGATGTCACCTGCACGTAAAAGAACCTTTACTACATAGAATAAAATATACGGCAACATTTTTCATGTGTAGGAGCTCTCCCCCTCACGTTGGTGGAGGACAAGTGCCGTAACGAATCAAAATAGGCAGACATCATCATCATGATATTTAAGCATAGGGGTTGCAGCATGATGTTGGCAGTCAGCTATGTAAAAATGACAACAGATTGCTCGTGTGTCCTAAAGGACATGAAATGGGCCCCCGACTCTGTCATAGGCCGAAAAAGGGTTAGTGATGATCACAACTCCATTGTTGTTGTTTGTTGGTGTTTTAGGGCCCTTCAACTACAAAGGTCATTAGAGCCCCGTCCACAGCATAGTTCTTATGCAGAAACTGCACAAACACTACACTAATGCGATGATTTTTGGGTCTTAGCAGTACCCAGTTTTCCCAAGCGGCCACCCATGTCAGTACTACCTGGGGTTGCGCTGCTTAACTTCAGTAATCAGACGAGAACTGGTGTGTCCAACGCAATTTGCCGCTCCCATGACAACTCCATTTGGGGTCATCCTAGGCTATGGGCATTTGATCTATACCCAGTCATTTTAACATTTTAACACTTGCGAGAAAAGGTCCTCTAGTGGGACATGTCAGTGTGGAGGAAAAATCGTCAGGACTAAAACTTGAAAAGGATGATTTGCGAAAAAGGTCATTTCGTACCTAAAAAAAAAACTTTAGAATAACTAAATGTTAACATTTCATTTGATAATATTTAACCTATATTTCTCAAACAATAATAGTAATAATGATAACAAAATGTTTTTAAAGTCTTGAAATATATACTGTACTTTATTTCGTCAAACAACGAAATCTTTCCTGTAAACTTTCAAGATTTGAGTGTGATTTATGTGTAATACACATCCTCGATTTTCAACTCCACCCGATGATTATATAAAAATGTGTTGTAAATTTTAAATAAAGTAGGTAACCTGACAAATTTTAATAACAATCGCTGTAGCAATAACAACAAATATTGAAAAATACCACAAAATAGATTTAAAATGTAATTTCGAGGTTCTTGTCACATTACCAAAAAAAATTTAGGTGTTAACATTCCACCTAGTCAAACAAACCTCAGACAGCAAAGTTTCGTTGGTGTTTTACTGCCCTTCAACTACACGGTCATTACAGCCCCGTCCAATGCCTAGTTCTGATGCAGAGACTGCACAGACACTATGCTGATGCGACGATTTTTGGATATTAGCGGTACTCAGTTTTCCCAAGCGGCCACCCATGTCAGTAGGCCTACTAGCTGAGATTGCTTTGCTTAATTTCAGTGATAAGACGAGAACTGGTGTTGTCCAATGCAATGCAGCCTCTCCCGAGCAAAGTCACGTATAGTACATATGTGGGGCGATGAGAGTCTAGGAAAAGTACTATAGATCAGGGGTGTCAAAATGGTGGCCCGCATGCGGCCCTTGAAGCTTAGAATTGTAGCATGCACATGCGGCGTGCCACTCAGAGGCGTAACGAGAGGGGGACGATAGCCCCCGGGCGCAGTGGCTCTCATGACAACGCATATGCTATCAATGTGGCCTTCGCGGTAACCCCTTTTGTGACATGCCTGTTATAGATGGCCACCACGGCCCAGGAGAAACCACCGAATGCAAGGGTTTTACTCAAGGCTATGATGATTCTGTCAGGGGTAAACCCGCCTCTAAATTCACTTGTACACCTGGAGATAAAGTTTTTCAGATTTGATAATGACGGGTTACACAATCAAGTGGAAGTTCGCAGCAAGAATTACAATGAAATCCAAGTAACTTAAATAGTAAGTATTTCTTTTTAAGTTTAATTAACCACGTATACCTGGGTTCTCAGGTAGAATATACAGGCACGGTGTAATCTCCATCTCTCAATTTCTTTCTTTTATTATCCAGGTCAGCCCATTCTTCCTACTTCCGCGCCTAACCTGAAGAAGATGACAGAGGGCACAAGTAGTAAACATGACCCCCTCCCCCACCATTGGGGAACGGGATTTGGTTTGTTATGTGACGCCGGCCTGTGACAATGAACTCTCTTATACCTGGGATTCTAGCTTATCTCCACGTTCTTATCTTCACCCTCTGTTGTCCGCCTGGGTCAGGATTGAACATGCACAAGAGACATGTAAGTATATTACAAATTGAGTTAAGTACTGAGCTTTTGGACCTTCATCATCAAGGCAATGTGTCTAAAATGTGAATTGCACTTTGAACCCAAGAGACAGCTGCCATTCTGAATATCATATAATGACTAATACTAAGTGTCTGTCATCGGTGCCAAGCAGTCTAGTAAGTACAAGGAGGACAATCAAGAAAGAAAAAAATGTGGATGAGAGAAAGGAAGGGAGAGATAGGGTGGGGTTAGGGCAACCCGACGTAACGAAAGGATGGAGGGATTCGACAGATGAAAAAACAAATCCTGAAACAGGGTAGGAGGAGACCAACAGGAATGCCATTTTTCATGTTATGTTACTGTTACTTACTTCTCTATCGAGATGTCCTTTCCCCCTTTTTTTTTTCTGTCATATAGTAGCCCTATAATATCATCCTCTTTACAAATTTCTGAAAACACTCAACTAAATACTTTGCGGCGACTAAGCAAGAGTAAAAAAGATCAAGATTAAGAACAAATTGTAAGTCAAAGGCTACATGAGTGCATACATAGGCAAAAGTTCAAAGGTTAAGAGAGAGAAAGAGGAGAGATTCTGCATGTTGTGCGTGTTGGAATTAACCAAAACCTGGAAATTTAAGGAGAATGTTAAGAATGGGACAAACTTCAAGTAGCTGTAGAACCTTCCCTCCCAACAAAATTCCGTCCAGAAGGGAGGCGAGCTCAAGCAGCAGACCTCGCCTGGCATCCAGATGGTCCAAAGCCTGGCTAATATCCAAAATGAAGAGAAAACATTACTCATGCAATCTGTCATTCTTTAAGTAAGTGATCATCCATTGAGCATAACATTCCAATGGAGGACCTCCGTTACATCTAATAATAGCTCCTAAAACTCATGTTTACTGAGGATTAAGCAAACATTTCTCTAGCCGTTGTGTTATTGCTTCAAATATTATGTGCGCTTGAAAAGAAAATTACATTGATGGAATAAACTATGCTTGCCTGTCTGTCCTGTACATGACTTGTATCAGAATACAACTCTTTCTTAGTTGTCTATGTTTAGATTGATGAATATATTCTGGAGAGGAAGAAGCGGGGGGAAAAGGGGAGAAAGGGAAAAAAATTATACTGCGATGAAAACTAGTGAAGTTACCAGAAGCTTTTTAACTAGTTTTAAAGCGTGAAGTGGTCGATTATGCGTTTAACTTTAGGCAAATATGTCAGAAAGTCAACGAGTCTTTCTACATCTTCCTCCTTTCAAATGACTAACATTTAAGTAAATAAATACTTATAATGATGAAATTAAAAGATGCATACACATCTCCAACTACTATAATTATACTCACTGCATGTATTTTGCACAGGCAAGGTCTTGCACACATGGTATCATCATAGTCACTATCATAAGAGGCGAGTAACCTAAGCAATTATAACAGCCTAAAGTAGTGCTACTCAATGTGTGGTCCAGTGGCCAGCCTTCCTTTCAATAATTCCCTAGCAAATAATTTCTTGCTGCGCTTTATAGAGCGAACCAACCTAATATAGATTAGATATAAAGCAAGCAACTCCTAACCCCTTTTTCCCGCCTATGGCAGGGTCGGGCACCCATCTTGTCCCTCTGAATGAACACAAGGGCGATCTATTGGACAGTGTTTTTCCACAGCCGGTTGTCGACCAAAGCTGCAACTCCTATATATATACTTATTTATCGTCCACCGACACCAGGGAACCAGTTCCTACACCTGGAAACTTTGCCTCATCTACCCGTTGCAAAGTAGAGAGGGTTCTTTGACGTGCAAATGCCATCGTACACCACTCGGGACCTCTCTCTTGCCCGAAAGAAGCCAACCCACATCGGTTCAGTATCGAACCTAGTACTTCTGACGTAGTTATCGAACGCGCTACCTACCCACTGCACCACCGAGGAGGATTATCTAATATAGATTGCATATGTCAAAAGAAATTTGATCTGCTGCTTACCACTGATAGTTGCAACAATACGAGCCTTGCGAGACTTTTACCAATAGACATGATTGAATTCATATTACCAATTTTTCTATTTACTTTTATTCATTCATCTCTTCATCTGAACTTCATACCGGATTGTTCACGTTGTGGGGTGTCGAGAGCAGACAGAATTTTGAATGAGTATATTAGGGATAATTTAGAGATGAGTGACATCGAGGAAAAGATGAGAGAGGATAAAGATTGAGGTGGTATGGGCATGTGACGAGAAGAGGGGAGGAGGAACTGGTTAGGTCCATCACAGGGATGCAGGTTATTGGAAGCACCCGAGGCAGGGGAAAACCAAAGACGTGAGAACAGGTTGCATGAAGGGATATGATAGTGCAAGGAGTGCATGGGAACCTGAAGGATGATAGGCGGGAGTGGAGGGCCAAAACCCGCATGCAGTACCTGACCCTGCAGGGTGATGATTGATTGTTCACGTTGTAATAAATGTTAAAAGAAAACGCGGAGCAGTATTCTGTCAAGGTCAGATGTACGTGATATGTACAGTTGGATCAGAATAACTTTTATCGCATATTCAAACGAGAGCTGCCGGTTCTTCCTGCGATATTGACATGCTACAATTGACCAGTCTACAAGACATTGAATTATGGCTATCATTTGAAATACACGTCTATACAGCGCCATCTACCTTTGTCAACTGAAACTACATTCCATAAATTATATTCTAAATTAAAACTTGCAACTTTGCAACTAAATTATCTTGTGTATTTCCAAAAAAATATTACTCAAATTCGTCCGATTGCATCGAAAATGGCATATTTAGATTGATACATTTCATATTTGATTTGTTGACTAACCTGTCATTTCTAGTGAACGGAAATTTCTGAAGAATGGAACATGTCAAGTGAATGTTAGTATTACAAATAGCTTTAAATTTAAATCATAATTATTTACATTATGACGTGTTATTGAATTGTTTTTTTAAAAAAAAAACCTAAGATTTCTCTTTTTTGTATAAATAAATGTCAAATAATTATTCTTAATACGTACGATGAGTAAATTCTTGAACTTACCTATTGCGTAACTAAGCAGACGACTTCATTCAAGCATGTGAGTGCTTATTAACAGTCTATACAAAACATGCCTTATTTCTCGAACTTACTAGTACTTGAAACGTTATTAATTTTTATTTTAAAATACATTATTATCGTCGTCATGAAAACATGCAGAAGACTTAAAATTCACCATTACTACCTTAGCAACAGAACATCATCTGCAGTAGTTCTCATTCCCCAAGACTCCCTACGGCAGAACCCGCATTTTCATCTACTTCCGTCTGGCCACTTCTAAAAATACGATCGCTTTCTTTCTTCACGCAGTTTCCACCAGCTTGCCAAATGTCCGGTCCTGTGTAACAGTTTTCTCAACAAACGTACATCAGTAATGAAGACATCCTTCATTTGAATGAACGTGTCCCTCTTCTTAATACTCGGAGCAGATTAAAATCGCTATAGGTTAATATCAAACCCCATGCAACAGATGAATTCACTTATTACCTGAACTAGTCAATATCTCAAAAATAATAACTTATTTAAAATTACTAATTGCTATATAAGCGATGCCTTTTAATTAAAGAAAAACAAACAGCTTGAAGTTACAAGGATCTTTTTCCTTTCACCAATATCTCTTACATCTATTTAAAACCGTCACACTGGCAAAAATGTCAACTTTCATATTTACACACCTTGATTCAACGTCATTTAAACTAAATGTACCCTGCCAGTATAATAAATGCGTATTTCATCTTCAAATGAACAATCGTCCTCACTATCATTTCGTTCCTCAACTGAGTTCAAAACCGGAGCCAGATTCAATTGCATATACCAATTTGGTTCGCATGGTGTGTTCATCTTGAAATTCGGGTAACTTCAACAAATTCATGCAAGTACTCGACGACGGTAGCCTGTCATCTGTACCCGCACTTTGGATACAAAAAGCAGGATATAGATCCTGGAAAATATTGCAAAACAAGTTTCACTAAGCTGTTGATCATTAGAGATTTTTGTATTTTTAAAATACTTGTTTTCGATACCTTAAAACCAAGCAACGGAGGCCGCGAACAACTGGTAACGAATTTTAAGAGTTGACATTTTTGCTTGTCACTAAAGCCTGCCACAGTTCTCCAAAACAGCTGAATGACAGGATGCTCCTCAGAAAATCCACCTGAAGACAAAAGTAGGATTGACGTGTCAATGTCACTTTCTCTTTAAAATATATTGATGCTTCTACACTTGTTGATAAACGACAAAGTCAAATTACCGGAATAATTGGTATGTTTTCTCATATCTTCAAGGTCGATAGGGACATGAGCTCCAGAAATCAGATCCTGCAACTCTTTCCAATCAAACATTTGAAGCCACTCGGGATCCAAAACATTAAAAATTCCTTGCTTGAATGCTGAACACTGATCCCGAATCTGAAAGTTGTAAAGGATATTTTTAAGGAGTGAGTTGACTAAATAATGAATGAAAATTATACAAGTTTCCAGAAGTAGTTACCTGCCGATTTAATTTATAGTCGGCCATCAAGTGAATATAACGGATTTTATTAGCTTCAGTTACTGGGATCTTTGAACCTCCCGGTTCCAATTCTACAACCTAAGAATACAAAGCTAGCAGTATCCTTCAAATTTATAAAGTGTAGACCAATAAATGAATGGCGTACTCTATTTTCACCAAGTTCTTCGTTGACAATTGTGAAGTCTAAACCCAGTTCGGCCACATCTCCATCGTACTTCTTTAACGACAACAGGTTCCTGCATAACACCATCATTTTAATATTAGCGCATGACAAACATCAACATTTTTTATATAATTAATGCGTACACGAATCACACTAGTTCACTTACCGATACAAAACTGGATCCAATGAATTCAAATGATCAATATCTACATTGGCAGAGTGTCGTCCTAACACCTTCGATAAGAAGAAACTTGCAAAAGGAAGTTCAACCAACATATTTTCATAAATCGCCTGTAAAATAATGCGAAAACCTCAACATTGAGCAATACAGTGACCAAAGGTTCAAATCCAAATGCAGGATGTTTTCTACCTTTCCAAGGATTCTTCCTATAAAATAATAATGCTTAGTGAAGTTTTCAAATAATACATTGACTTGAGGATTAGGATACAATAAATTATCGTGGGTCAAGGTAAAAAAGCCCCGGTTCGGGTCGAAGGAAGTGAGCAGCAGCTCGTGGATGAATTCACGAAATATACCGCCACCATCAATACCAGCTTCATCTAATCCAACGAAGTTAACCAGCTGAACACGCATTTTCAACTTCAAATTGGGTTCTAGCAGATATATATCTTAATTAATCAATACAAGGTGAGAATTACATTGTCAATCAATTAAAATTCTCAAATTACCATTTTCTGGCGACAGACCATCAAACGCATCTTCATATAGATAGTTTCTTCTAACTAGAAGTTGAATTTGGGGTCCAGACAAAAAGTTTGCTGCTTCTTCTTGAATCTCTGATTTATCCTTCATAATCAACTGCTGAAGAATCTACCAAACAAACAACGTATTACTAAGAGCACATTGAGAACTAACTGAGTAAAACAAATAGATGCGAACCATAACTCGATCATGAAACGGCACAACAAATGGGAGCTCACGCAAAATGGTCAAATTACGAATACTTGTTGTTGACAACGGCGGACCATCATCTGCGGAAAAAAATAAACCAATATTTAAATACCCTTTTAACAAGTAAATTTATAACCACATCAGTTTGCTGGTACCTAAATGTGATGATGAATAAGTCTGCAATGATCCAAACCTTAATCCGTGGCGAGACAACCCCTGCATGTGGAACCTCCACCCATTGGTCTGTGAATACGAAGCTTCAAATTATCGCGTTGAACAGTTAGTGAGAAACAAACTATTAACATTACAAGCAAAAAAATACCTTTGAAATCGGAAGTGCAATGTTCTTAGCAAGCCAATGATCTTTTGGGCAAAAATTCTTCCTTATATCTCGTGAATGCAGTTGCCTAACTAACCTGCAGGCCGCCTAAAAAATTGCCATCAATATGATTAGTTAGGAACCATAAAAAAGGAATTTCGTGAAGATATTATATGAAACTTACTTTGAAGAGATATGTCCACATTTTAATTTGATGTTCTTCGCTCACGACATTACTCGGAATTTTTGTATTACTGATGCTCAGCATGGCTTTCGCATAATCATCCGTAATATTTGGCCTGCTAATAGGATAAGCCAATTCAATTAAACCCAAACATAGGTCTCTTAATCCCAAACCAAGTGCAGCTAATTCTCCTAAATTAAATGGCATGACCGGAACACTGTCGTCTAGTAAGTAAATAATAAAAATTAAACAATATATAATTCTTAATGCATGCGCCATGATTACTTTTATACTAACCATCAATAACTTCATCTCTATAAAATTCGGAATCGTGGAGTGTTTGAAGCAAATAAGACAAGAGAGAGCAAAACAATGTTAGCACAGGTATGAGAAATTCGCTATCGTGGGATGAGAGTGGACTTCCTCGTGAAAGAACTTGTAAAAGTGATGTTGGAGACCTGATTAAAATATACACGAGTATTATAAATCATTAAATGGCATATAATTTAAATTTCCTAAACGCATGTACATATATAAATTTGGAATGTACCCAAACATCGAAGATGTCGTCATATTAGCTATAGCATGCCATAGATAACGAAGAAATTCTGATCTAAAAGCCAAAGTGTATAAAAGCCTTAAAAATAAAGAAATAAATCATTTAAATTTGATTTAACTGCATACAAACCGCAATAGGTGGCAAAATTCCAAATACAACTACCTGTATTTGTGAATAGCAAGTTTATGATGATTTAAAAGTGTGTGGCATACGTGAGAAAGAGCTAGAAGCTGCGAGTGGTTGAAATTGTATTTTATAGTTGACAATAAAAGCTGAACATGGTAAGGCTCATTTATAAGAACAGTAATGCTGGTCAACACTGACTGCCTATCATCAGAAACCTGCTAACATAACGTTAAAATTACTTGACAGGAAAAAAAATAGTATCATCAAATTGAAACTGCAGTTTAACATACAACAGATTGTGCTGTTATGTCTTCATTGTCATCGTCAGAATCAGCATACATACTGTCGTCATCTGGCAATGTCTCTCGGAAATTAATAGTTGGCATCAATAACTTAAGCAATTGAAGATACGTGCACAGCGTAGATTCCGATAAGCAATCTAAGTATCCACAATTTCAATTAATAATAAGAATGGGAACACCATAAATACATAAAGTGTAATAACAACCAAAATACCTGTCCGATTTGATGCCAAAGTTAACACAGAGTAAAGCAGATAAGGAGATGCTTCTACTCTAAGTGTCATACTGTGCTCTCTAATTGCCGCATCCTTTTCAGCGGTTGACGTAGGAGCACTTACTAGAGATTCAACCAAGTCACAAAAAGGAAATTTAGAATCCTTTTGCACTAAGGCCGGCAAAATGAATTCGTAAACCTGATTACTAAACGCCCGACACAAAAAAGCAGAACTGAATTCACATAATGTCAGTATTCTGGATTTAAAAATTAAGAGAATATAAATCAGCATTAGTTTTGTGAATAATCGAAATACTATAAAAAATTAGATCTTACTTATAATCAACTTTGGGAGCATCAGCAATTAATGACAGAGGTTTCAACAGTAGCTGCAACAAACTATCAGATATGGGCATTGGTGGCGCATTATTAAGCTCATAAGAAGGTGGAATCAAATCATCAACTAATTGTCGAATATGTTGGAAGAAGCCTACATTTAAAACAAATGATATAAATTATATTTGTCATGTTCCATCATCTCTATGCTTAAAAATCCTAAGTTACCATGTACCAAAATAAAGGTAACAATATTCATACCATGGCTAATTAAATAGAACATGGTTTGCCGTAAGTGGCACCGGGCTACTTCCTCTCCAAAGTGCTTAGCGTAGGCATTTTCATCAAGAAACACTTCTAAAATTCTCAACGGAACAGCTATTGGCTGTTTATTCTTTGATGATGTCGTTAGGGAACTGAGAAAGAAATCATTGCAAATCAAATAAAGAAAGCAAAAGCTGAAACTAATAAAATTAAACAAACCTATAGCATAACCGTTGTAGCTTCATGATCTTGAATGCCCATTTATCTTTTTGTGATGCCATCCACCGCATAACTTGTTGAGAATGCTTTAACATCAACTGACAAAGCCATATCTTTAACCAAAGGAAAAACCAGGTAAGTAACTATCAAACCTCGCTCCAAGATATGAATAAAATTATCAAACCACATACTAATCTTTCAGAATCATAACTTGAATTATAGAAAAACAGTAGCTTTAGTAGTAACTGTTCTAAAACCAGTTCATCTACTGAATTTGAGGTAACATAGAAATTGCTTATGATCCGGTCAAATGCATTTCGCTCCATACATTTCTGTAAAAAAAAATACATTTACTAGCCGGTAGATGTAAATAAAATCCAAGTAATAATAATTTATTTTTGGATTACTTGTTTGGCGCGTTCCAGTGCTCCTCTAACGAATGCTTGAATTCGGATGGCACTATTAACACGCTTTCGCGAATCCTAATAATATAAAAATCAGTGTTATACAGTACGTAAGCTTTAATCTAGTAACACCGTTGTCTATAATCAGCAATTATTGAACTACTATCATTCCAATAAGACGAACCTCTCGTTTCTGCCTTTCAATAACTGCCCGCTGCAAAAGATCATCTCGCTTTTCCTGCAAGAACGGTAAGAAAATAATATATCAAAATAAAAACCCACACTTTGAATTGACATATTCTCTTACGTAAACCAGATGTAAATAGTTTACCTTTTTACTGGCACCTCCAAGAGATTGTTGAGGTTTTCTTCTAAAATCCCCTTCAAAACTGTACATATCTTTAACAATTTCAAAAATTCTTCTGAGTGGTGTAGTTTATAACTTCGTAATACTCAATTCCTCGCGTCACCTAAAGTTTTCTCTTAATTAAAACAAAAAATTCTCACTGTCACGAATAAAAATTAGTGGCATGTTACGAGTGTCAATGGGATGATCTAACGCGAAGACATTTTAATTTTGAAACAACAATTTTTCTTATAATTTTCTAATTATTAAACAGCGTCAATATACCTGTAAACGTTATCCTCCTTGCTTGTCTTACAGATTGTATTTTGTGATCAAGTTTCAAATAAAAATGATTAAATCATTAGAAATAAAACTGTTTTCTCCACTTCTAAACAATTTACTGCAAAAAGAACATGACTGCGCGTAGTTAGTTCCTTCACTTGTAAAAAAAAATACACCAATAGATGGCGCTAACATTACACCTAAGAGAACATTTCAATTACCGGTATGTATCCTGCAAGTTCAGATTCGTGCGGGCATATCCGCGTTTAAATACAGTATAAATGTTCTGTGAGTCGATTGTTCGTCCGAAATTAAGTTGAGGATATCGAAATATGTTTCCGGCAGTCAACTAGGTTGTTGAGAAATTTCATGAGTATATCAGGAACTGATATACCCACTACTCATTCTCGACCTTACGTCATATGACATCGAATTTGACTAGTCATCATAGAAAACTACACCATTCCCAAAAGACGTGGGACGTCAGTTTGTGACATCAGCACACTATTCAATTGCCTGAAAATCTGTGTCTAGAAGCCTTTGTTAGCCACTATTCTGTACCGATCTGATTTGGTATCTAGGGCTCATAATGTTACTTTTAATATCCCACAGGAAACTAATAATGGACAGGACTTCGTATAGATTCAACTACCCTCTGAGGTGAAACGGGGTCTTGCACTACTGCTCCTACCTCACCACAGCTTCATCTCAACCAAAGAGTAATCCTGAAACTAGTACAAGACAAAACGTAATTCACCTCTGAAAACCTTATATTGGGTTACTAGGATCTTCCTATCCCACATTAGTAACATTTAGGGGCACGTTTAATATCAGATCTAACCAGAAAAATTAGATAAGATACTTTTGGACTCTTAACTACAAAAAAAGTTGACGATAATTTACAATCAACAATCATCTAGACATATTTCTAAAAATTTAGTACTGCCAGTGCTACGAAAATCCTCAGTCCTCTTTCACACACATAATCTCCAAATTAATAATAATATAACCTACTTCAATAGCGCGTTTTGTTTTTGGAAGTAGTTAATGGTTGTCTAAAGTACAGCACTTGAAGTGCTCAAGATAATGCTCGAGGACCATCATCGTTTTATCAAGGAAGCTCAGTTAAATAAAGGAAATCTTTAAAATTCATTCAGTAGCTGACTAAATCTTTTTCACATATACCCTTAACTAAAGAAAGTGGTTTATTTACAGAAGGCAAAAAATAAATAATTTCATTAGATGGAAATGCATTGCAAACTGGTTGTCACATCCATTGACGTGACAACACTACTTAAGAAAACAATGTTCTTCATCTGTAAAACATCAAAAAAATATTCCCACTTCAAAAACAAATCAAACCACGTGCCAGCCAAAAAAACGCAACTTCACTAATATCAGGATTATTACCCATCGCTTTCTATAGTAGTTATGGCAACTAATCATCGACAAACATTTTCACATTTCCATAATCTCTTCCTTCATTATATCTCGAACAAATAATTCAAAAAATATTTCTGCTATAAATCACACCGTCATGATACATACACAAATACTACAGAGCACACTATTTTTTTTTTGTCTCAACTTCAAAATAAGTCAATCAGAAATCACTTTTCTTAAAACACATCAAATTATGGCATCACCGAGGTAAAGTGAAACATGATCGAAGGCGAGCGAAGTGAAGCACCAAGAAAATTTGTGGAAGCTGGAAAAATTTGCAGTTGGCAAAATTTATATATTAAAACAAGCACAAGTGCGCGTCTCTGTGTGCGTGTATATACACAACAGTAGCAGCAATAGTATATTATATATTGGATAAGAGTTCCCAAAAAAAAAGTAGCAGTTTTAGACTGGTATGATCAATAATAATAGATTATGTCACTGTAAGTCTCAGTCAAGTGGTCATAGATCGAAGAAGAAAGGAGGAAAAATGAAATATTCAACACATATCCACGTATGATGAAAGATTTGGAATTCCAATATTTTTCGATTTAGATGCCACCTGACTTATATGACTAAATGGTATTTCTGTTAATATGGTCCACCTTACAAAATCCACTTCATTTTCAAGATTTGTGATTCGACGTTAACCACGTAAGTCCTTCATAAAGACCATCACCTGTACTCGCACAAGACGGCTGCACATACCAGTTGCGATCACGAATACGAGTCAATCCCAACTTTTCTTGAATTTCGTGAGGTTTCATGGCTGCAAAATAATTTCATCATTTATCAAACGCGTTACAAAAGACATAAACGTGCAGAGGGGGAAAAACACGTCAAGAAAGGATTTTAATATACCGTCAGGAAGGTCCTGTTTATTGGCAAAAATGAGGATGATGGAATCCCTCATTTCTCTGTCATTAATTATCCTATGAAGCTCTTGTCTGGCTTCATCAATCCTATCACGATCGGCACAATCTACCACAAATATTAACCCCTGAGTACCAGTATAGTAGTGCCTCCAAAGTGGACGGATTTTATCCTGGCCTCCAACATCCTAGATTAACATATGAATACTACACGTTTCATATAAGTCACTTAATCAGGCGACGAGACAAAAAGAAAAATCGGATAGATTGTCCTTACCCAAACGTTGAATTTCACATTTTTATAGGTTACCGTCTCTACATTGAATCCTACTGTAGGTATCGTTGTGACAGACTGTCCTAGTTTTAATTTATATAAAATAGCTAAAATGATTCAAGTTAAGGGATAAAGAAACCTTAATTTGACAACCTACAACCCCCAGAGACATTAAAGGATACTCGTTTTTCCAGCTGCATCTAGTCCTAACATCAATATACGCATCTCTTTATTACCAAAGATCTTTGAAAGTAGTTTCCCCATCTTAGTTCAGAGTGGAAGCTCAATGTTTGGACACCTGCAAAACACACATCGATGTCAAATATTAAACAATTCGAAAATAAATTGATAGACATGCTCAATACCATGTTACAATAAATAAATCTCTTTGAACGTAAATCTTTGTTGATGTTATTCCAGCTGACAATTCAGTCAACAGGACATGCAAACAGCTGCATCTAATATTACCAATCTTGATTCCTAACTACAGAATGACGTGGTAAGGTAAAGTCACAAAATTTAGTTCTCAATTCCTCAAACCAACTCCCAATCCGTCATATCCTTATTCAGTAATTTTGAAGTATTTTTTGGGGGTAGAAATAATTAACAATGAGTTCTCACGGTTAACAAACATTTAAGTGTAAGTAATCACATTAATTTAATAAGGTTTTACGACAATTCATTTTGATGAACAAATGCAATCGGGACAATAATATCATGTCTACTAAACGCTTACCATAACAGGAATTTTTATTGGGTTAATCTCCACCTTGGTATGTGACAACTCCAATATCTAAGTATTGCTATTTTGATTATAAATTATTACATCAGATGATGATGCCAGAATTTACATCAACATTACATGATCCTATAAGGGACCATCTTTTTTCTGTCAGTTTTGGAATGGTAGCAGACATGAAATTTCCTGAATGTCTTTTATATCTATAGTTGTCAATTAAGTCAACCACATATTTATCCTAACAACCTACATCTAACCAGTATCAATGAATATTACAAAATTTGCCCAAAATTCTAATAGTTTCATAACTAGTAAGACTTTTTTTCATATAAATTACCAACAGCCAATGTCTAATAATGTAAAATAATTAACCTAGCCGATAATAGTCACCAAGTTTATTAAATATGTTGCACTAGACAAGCTTTAAAATATGAATTTTACACAAACCCACAAATTGTGAAAGAGGAGGCTAAAAAGGGGACCAAAGGCCTCGAATAATTTGTCCATTATTAAAACCAAAGCACATGTCACTTGTTACTAAAGTTCGTAAAGTATGTACTCTAATAACTTCCAATTTAATGACGACAATGTAAGGTCTACTTGTAAATTGCATTTCAAAGGGCGTCAATAAACCGGTCACAGGAAATTAAAAAAATTAAGCCTTCCATGTACAAACCTGGGAGAACCGCGTCGCTGATCCACTTTGCCGTCCGTCTTTACTAAAGTGATTTATCGACTTATCTTTTATATAAAAAAAAAAGTCGAAGAAAAATGTAGTCAAATTTCAACTATTTAAATTTCCTATAGGAAAACACATTCATTTGTGAAAATTAAATATCACTTTTTTAAAGAAAATAGACACATACTCAATCGGCTCATTACACTTCCTTTCCGCAATGGCGGTAACCCCCCCACCACATATTTTTCCTACCACATACAACCTTTCTTAGAACAGTGACACATCAAGAAAGTAGTGCAGTACTATTTAATGTTTTAATACCTTCAGACCTCAACTGCTATGCAATTGAGAAGGAGGAGATAATTTTCTAAAATATAATTACATATTAAGATTATAATCTATAGCACTACTTCCTATTATACCCAGAAATAATTATTCCATTTGACGCGTACTAACACAAGTTACAAATTTTTAAATCTCAACCAGTCGCGTCGAAACTCCAAACGGCGAAAAATGGTCTTGACTTCTACAGGGTGTATGCGAAGGTGTGGGCAGGTCATAAAGTCGGTAATTGTCACCGTTATAATACTATAACTAATTTTATAATGATTGAAATCAGTATTAGAATTTTCAAAACACTATATAGCGTCGACTTATTGTCAAATTCGTAGCTATTCACCATAATGAATTTGCATAGGAACAATATAAGAACTGTATGGATGGAGTTTGCGTGTTTCCCACCGGTACCTGTGTCCCAGAATTCAGCCCGGGAGATAGACATATCGGATTAATAAGTTGATAAAAGTGCCGTACCTCACATCAGAAATATAACATATTCTTAAGTCGTGCACATACTAAAACAGGTACTTGTGTTTTGGAATAATTATTCTGTTTGCAGCCTAAACGAAGTGTTGATTGTGTGTGTGCGTCCTGCGCCCATCATCAACAATGCACAATGCAGCACAAGCTTCTTGATTATACAGTATATACTGTAATTAACAAAATGTACCAAATTTGCCATCGTTTCCGTAATTATTCCCTTTTGTTAATGAATTTGCATGCAGCCCTACAACTTAAACTTACAATAAATTATGGTCTGTAATGCGGTGAAAGCTTGAATGATGTCAGGTTGTAAGAACAGGCAGCATCAGTACCCGATCCAGATATATAAAGTGTAAATCTTTACCATTGTATTTGAATACACACACGGGTTGGGGTATAGGCCAAGCAGTCGTAACAGGAAAAAAATCCCAAAAGAGACTGCTTGCAGGTGGCCTCACGGTCGAGGCAAACTAATAGGGCTCGATTATCAAATAAACCAGGAACCAGCTATACCCTGCTGCTCTAGACCATATCTCGCCCCTTTTCTTGACCAAGCAACGCACCCTCCTAAGCCAATGGTATCTATACAGGGTATATTATAGGACTTCGTTGAGGGAGTCGTACCCCTAAAGGATCGCTTGTGGCGGTCCATTATCAAGTGAGCGGCAAATTGCGTTGGACACACCAGTTCTCCTTGAATCACTGAGGTTAAGCAAGGCAACCCCAGCTAGTACTGACATGAGTACTGCTAGAATTCAAAAATCGTCGCATTAGTGTAATGTCTGTGCAGCCTCTGCATCAGAACTGCAGTGGACGGGGCCCTAAAACACCAACAAACAATTCATTATCAAAGTTATGCTCTCAACTTCGTGTTACCGATTTGGATTCTTTCCCTGTTACTTACACAAGTCTCCAGGTGCCTCTGTCTGGATTGATGTTTCCAGGACAAATCTCTAAATGGTAAAAAGTTATGAGTAAAATGCATATTGCGCTATCTTCAATTACTTTTTTCTCAGTTGCTATATTTACAAAAACTGCTCCTAGATATTACAAGCTTACATCCTGCTCTAAGAATTACAGTCATCGAGATAGGCCACCTGTATTATGATTGTTAAAACTGTTTAAAGAATCCGAAATTAAGCGAAAACTTTAGTTAGCAATGAAGGTAACTAAGCAAACGATGACAATTAAACAGAACAATGTTAAGGCAATATGGGTCTTAACTCTTTCCAAGTCATCATATTTCTCTCTATCCAAATAAGTACATTTCTACAATCTCAATTTCTACGTCGATCTTCGCTACCTCCAACTCATGATTATAGATCAATAGACAACTACATTTCAGTAGACTTATAAATAAGCTTATCTAAAAATGAACCCAATCTCAAACTTTTACAAGCTTGAAAAACAATAATCACATTTTTATACGTTTTGTAATACTTTCTGATGTCAACAGTTGCTGGTGCCTTTAATAATGGTCATACCCTTTAAGTGTCCCATAAGAAAAGAATCTTCGCAAAGCAACTAAAATGCCGTTAGTTACTTAAACGTCATAAATACAAATAAAAAGAGAAACGTGTTCTTCTTAATACGTTTAACTTAATGAAAATATGAGCTTGAAAAAATACAGAATTAAAAATTAAGTAAAATATCATCTCTTTTAATACATCGTAAAACCCCCGTGACTTTTTCTTATAAGAAAAAAATGTGGTCCGAAGCAGAAATGCTTCATCAACAATAATATGCCCCTACAATAATTTTCAGATTTGTCTCAAAAACGCACAATCTGCCAAAACTCATTTCAGTAATGTCCTTAGAATAAAAGCCAAATAAAATGTTAAAAAAAACAAATACTGTTTGTCATATAGAGCATCTCTTTTCTGAGGATGTTTTTGTCAAATTTAAGTTCAATTAATAAAGGTGAGTGTCACGAAACTTGCAGTTATCCAGGCTATATACACTTAACACAAACATGTAATATAAACTTGCCAAATACAAGCGGGTGACGACTATTACACAAGGAAAAAACAAGAAAAAAAAGATATTAACGCTCCACTCATTAATAGTAAAAATACTTCATTTCTCAAACTACTTCAAATCACATATTGTTATGAAAGATGAAACAAAAAAAATTTCATAGCTTCATAAGGAATGCATCTAAAAATTGTTCCATGAAAACATTGACTTCTTTTTATAAACACTATGAGGACTAAACTTTAAAAACGAAGAGGTAAGCAAACAAAACATAAAAACCAAATATGTTTTTAAAATGTGAAAATTATTCCTTTGATGAATGAATGAATAACTTTTAACACATTTCTCAAAATCATCATCATATTTTATGTGATGATCCTAGAGCATCATCTCTGTTTCTTTTTAAATATCCTAATATACTTTTTTTCCTCTGCTAGAGTTACTGAGATAAAAACGACTACAGATGTGACACCTAAAAGTTTCATTTTAAGAGAGAGTAAGAGAGAGAGAGAGAGAGATGCAAATTTGTATTTCAATTTCTTGAAATTTAAATAAAATGTATTCCTAGACATTATCAACTCAGTTGATTAGACAGTTAAAATATAAAAACAATTTCACTCATTTTCAGACATAAATCGCTATACAAAAGCACATGAATTAAAAACATGAGGAGTTAAAACATCAGGAAATTAAAACTTGTATCTTTTTGAAATAAACTTTTAAGCTTCACAGACTTGTAAAAAAATTATTAAAGTGTTGCATGCTCCTGTTAGCGAATTTTTAAACTTAAATAAAATGCTTTGATAAAAAAAACATTATTACGAGTCACTAACTACAAAATTATACGTCCCCCCAAAACAATCATTAAGTAAACTTGTTCAAAATTTTTTTAACCAGACAGAAAACAGATATTTGGTAAGATTCTTTTCTTATAAATGAAAAAGAAAACATTTAATAAAATTTCAGTGGTAATTTATCAATGATTTTAAAATATATCTAACATATAATAATTAATCTCTCGTAAAGAAGTTTCCTTCAATTGCAAATTCTAGGGAGAGAGAGAGTGACAGAATTTTAATAATATTAAAAACACATTTTGTATATTTAAGAACCATATGAGATCGCTTTAGTCTGCAGCAACGAGCGAGTATAATAAATAAAACTTCACAGTTTTGATCCCCCCCTCCCCCCATAGAAGGTAACAAAAAAAAAAAACTTGATTTGTGAAACAATCATACTATTATTGATGAAGAGTAATAATAAAGGCAGTCTTGGCCTATACAAAGTAGTTAGCATACTAATAATCTTCATTAGCGTCCATCCAGAAGTGAGAGAGAGAAAGAAGACAATTTTAAAGTCAAAAAATGACAAACATTCTATAAAAGTTTAAAATTAAAATAATCAATACCCTTAAAGCCCTCTCCACCCCAAAAAAACAGATGTGTCAAAAAATTTTTCCTTCATAAATCACGTTAACTGTTAAAATACACAGAATAACAAACAAATAACAATGGGCATATCATGTTTTCCTGAGCAATGGCCATCTGTAACTAACTGCTGTGTTTTCTGATATATATTATTCATAATAGGTGTCCAGTCCAAAAGAGATACTCATTTTCATTTCTTCTTCTTCCTCCTCTTCTGTAAATACTAACAAATAAAGATGCAAATGAGAAATGTTAATGATAGTCATTCAGGAAATTTTAGCCACACAGACACATTGCACAACTGTGGACGAAGGATTTGAATTCATCCAGAGACGAATCCTCGAGCAGACTTTTATATGACAGCCACATAACAGATATTGAAAAAAAACCACAGGACTCTTTAAAAAAAAGTCCGAAATTATAATTACATTTAAACTTCTTCACTGGTTTTTTTCCTAAGAAGTTCCTGAAAATGGGTTTCTGTTGTTTTAAAACTTGCGGACATCATAATGGTCAACAAGTATAAAAAGGCGACAATTGCCTCCAAAAAAAAAAAAGAGAAAGAGAGAGAGAGAGAGAAACATAAATTACAGGAAACTCGGATAGATATTTACAAAATGCATAAAATGATTGTATGAATAGATGAAATAATTAGCAGTTTTGTTTGGTTTTTATCGATGAGATGCCATTGAGAGAAAATATGGGCCCAGTGGCTACATATTGCACTTCATAGAAATTCTACGTGAGAGCAGAAATATGTGATCACTCAAAAGTTGGAAAGTGACCCAGAATTACGCACTTTTTTTTCACTCGACTTTCAATTTGGTAGCACATGTAAGTCATCACCACCACACTACACCATTTCACTACAACTTTGCAGCAGTTTTATAGCAAAATAAATCAAAACAAAAAAAAACCATCTTGTATACAATACGAACCACTAGATGAAAACTTGGGCTACCCTCAACACAAGCATGCAAACTTTTTTTTCTGAGAAATATTCATATGTATATACAAGTTCACGGCACAGACACACAAAGGGCGCTCATATATCCGATGGAACGACGACTCTTTAAAATATAGTTTCCGCCTAAACATAATTAGGTCTTACGGGTTAATAACACGACTGAATAATCATAAGCACATATACAGTCATTTCTGCACGTCACTTCTACTTCTTTAAAAAAAATACTGAGACCTCGGCGTTTTTTTTTTCTGATAAGCTACTGCTGACGACAGTCAAGTGCTGTTTTCTTTACTGCCGTTTATCTTTATGTGGATATTTCCACAACCGCAAAAACAATTAATCAAACAGACTGCGTCATCAATGTGACAGATTTGTGCTATCAGATCGATGCATCCACTTACAATCTATTCTACATAGCTGAATTAGCAGTAGCAGTTGATGTCAGCATCCCATCAGATGGCAAACTTCCTCGGTTTCCAGTTGATGCATTTGTGCTAACACTTGCAAGTGCCACTTCATAATTTTTCAAACTCGAATTCTGATGATGGTTCATCTCAGTGACATTGTTTCTATTATTGTTAGTGTTACTTTTGTTGTTGTTGTTGTTGTTATTATTATTATTGTTATTATTGTTGTTATTTAATGCACACACTGTCCTGTTACTAGCTTCACCATAAGTAGCTGTTAAATTTCCTAAGTTGTCATCAGGAGGACTTTGCTCTCGCGATGAAACTTTAACCATCGTTCCATGGTTCTGAAGATCGAAACTACCGAGTATACTTTTTCCGTGTTCCTCTGGCTGATTCCTGATAGCCTTGAATGCCGTTGAAGACGGAGACGTTAATCCGAAGTTAGGTACTGTGCTTGATGAAAGTTCTTCAATGTTAAGTGAAGAAAACACAGAACTTGATGATCCCTGCAGTTCTGAAGGTGTCAAGTTTATTTCAAGTGTTTTTTGAGGTAGATGTTCAACTATGACCTGTGGTTGGAAAGAATGGTGCATATCCTCAGCCGTTGGAGTACATGATGGTGGCGTACGATTATGATGTTGCCTTTTATGATCACCAGCAATAAGCGAGTGCACATTAGGGCTAGAAGAACGGTCTCTATGCTGTGACGGATTCTCTTGTTCATCCAAAAATCGATCCATATAATCTCTAAGAAGACAAAATTTCATTAAATAATAATTACGCACCAAAGTGAAATAAACCATTTAGTTTGTTCATGAATTTAAAATTCGAATTCATAAAAACGCAATTCAATCGGTCATAACCAATGATAAACATACGTTGTGCCTGGATGTAATGAATACTTCTTTTTTTCCAGTCGGGTTTTATTTGCAAATACATCATGTCGTTCAGTTTTCTTCCATAAGTAATAAAACTGTACGAGCTCCCCAACAGATCGTGTTCGAACCTTTCATAGAGGGACAAAGTGTAAATGCAAGGCAAAGTGAAACAATCTTCATAAAATGTACAAGACTAACTTTATTTTGTTGAATAAGATGAAAATCCTTTCCGTAGGTACGCAGTCCATTTTCAAAACTACGACACTCTTCCTCAGACCAAAGACTCATTGTATCTGCAGGAGGATTAGCTTGCATTTTTCTTCGGCGCATGGCTTCCTCAATGTTGTGACCACATTGAAGCAATAAATATAAAGCCTGTAATTAATAACAATAGTAATAATAACAACAACGATGTTGTCAACTTTGAGATGATTACAGTATATAACAATAAAAAATATATATATTCTTTTGAAAAACTGACTTGTTCATCATCCCTCGCATGGCTTCCAGTTGGAATAGCATGGACCCCCTGAGCACAATTACTAACAGGCTGCTGACATTTACGAAGATAGTCCTCAACTAGAATTATGGACAACTTGATTAATTAATTACCCATACGAATGCTCGACCTGAACAAAGTACGCTTAATATTACCTTCAACACCCAAAAGTTTTGAAGGATCCCATAACATTTTATCGTCATTTTCATAAGCAGGTGCGCCATCGTATTTGCTAAGACCTTCAGGTATTACTGCCTGATAATCGGAACCAACCTGTATAGTCTATAAGTAAACGGTGATGCGCTTAAACTTCTTTCTTTTTCATTGCTATAGACGTTAAAATAATGGAAAGATAATAAAATTTCAACCTACAGCCAACCTCACCTTCTTCCAGTCATCATCATCATCGGGTATATAATCTTCATTATTTGATTCAGATTCCGATTCACTCTGATGGTGGGATACAGCAGCTAAATTATAAGACGGCTTAATTCATCATATAAAAATGAATTAATAATGTATTTTTATCGAGCGAAAAAATAATAACTTACATCTTAACAGTCTACTAGATGACACTGACGTGTCAACACTGTCAAGGAGATCATGCACGGACATCTCCTTATCATTTTGATCCCCCAACTGTAACAAATCTCTTGCTATCTCATCCTTATCTAACGTGAGATCTTGGTTACTTAAAATTTCTTCAGAAGAGCTTGACTGGGTATTGTCTGCCTGATTTCCATCAGCATAACCACCATACATAGAAAGTAATTCATCAATCGGCATATCCCCTTCCTATAGAACGCAATTCAAAAAATGTGCTGCACCAATATTTAAAAATAATAATAAATAAAAGAAATAAATCTCACTTTGTGGAGCTCATCTAGCTCGTTCTGAACGTCTTCACTGCTTTCCATCGCTTCTTCTTCTTCCAAAGTTCGCTCATCATCAAAATCATTTACAAGCATCTCCGCAGTCGGATCAAAATCTCGGTCTGTTTCTTAAAAAACATAGACGTATGGGAATTCAATTCAGAAAAATAATGCATCATGCAGACTACCTTATCCATTAAACGTAATCTTAATTTTAAACTACAGTAACTACATACTAGTGTTTATACTGTGATAATTTGAAGCACCTTACGGTGAACAGCTCTTATACGTTTAACTGTCACCTAACATGTCCTGAACACCAAATTTATCTAGTTGACAAGAAAGGTAGCTACTAACATTTCACTGTTTGACTTATTAAATGACGAGTGTATGTTGTGTCAAACTACCAACATGTATTCTACTGTCAACCTAATGACAATTCAATAAAAGTTATCGTGAAGTTTGTGACTTAATATTAACTCACCTGGACTTGACTCGCTCGCACTGGGCTGTAAGAAAAAAGTTCAGTAAGTAATTTTGAACTGCCGGTCAGCTAATCACAACTTTAACGACATTAAACTGCATTAGTGCATTAAAAGTTCAAAAGCGACAAAATAACTTGCAGGTAAACTGCGTAAAATCTCCAGAATGACTTCAAGTATGCTTTTTATTTAACAGTTAAATGAGTATTTGTCATTTTAAATGACCAATAACAATCAGAAATGCGCAGAAATTTTGACAGATAAAAGAACAAGCGGACGATTCAATACTATTTCCTTCACTTACCTCCGCCATTTTGGTTAAAATCATGGGATGGCAATGACGTCGATGAAAGGGAACATTGGGGAACACTTTTGTTATTCAACAATTATATCAATAACAGCAAACTAGTACATGTCCATTAACGTACTGAATTTCAATATCAACTACTTATAAATGTAATTATTAATTCTCTACTTAGAGCTATAACTTGTCAGTAATAAAGAATAGTTAACAAGATAGTGTATCAAAATCCCCGTCTTTTCTTAAGAGTTGTATGGACTTCTTCAAACAATTCAACTATCATCTAATTGGATTCTCATATGAGACTAAAATTGTTAAGATATGCTTAAAAATATTTAACATTTTCTCAAGATATTTATATTACGTGCATAATGACTGCAAACTCAAATAATCCCTATGTTATGCTCACACAGAATTAATCGCGTAACTATTTTCTACGTCGTGATATGATTGGCCAGCCATTTCAAAAGTGAGCTTCAGGATTGGCTACTCGGTTGTGGAAAAATAACTGTGAAACCATGGCAACAAAAGACGCCATACAACAACAGCACGTTGATTCAGTTCCATAAATTAGAAAGTGAGAATTGTAATGTCAAAATATTTTATTAAACTTCTTTTAAATAAACCATCGACTAGAAATCTTGCTTTTTGAGTGTTTTTACTCAAACGTTTACCGTTAACAATGCCAAAATTAGGTAACTACTGTCTATATGAAATTAATTCGTTAAATATAAAATAATTATCCTTTCCGTGCAGTAGGTTTGAAGGAGATTTTAATTGAAGAAGAAGAAAAAGAGCGATTGATACCAGAATTATTAGCAGCTTGGGTTGAAATTGAATTGACAGAAACTGATACCATTTACTTCTTAGAGATTCATGGCGTCTTGGTTTCTCAGTATTCTGAAGATGCGAATAACGTAATAAAAAGAAATGAAGGCTATACATCCGTAAGAGGCATTGTTTTTACGTAGGGCATACGCTTGATAAATCTAACTATAAATTTCGAAATTTATATTTTCTATAGATGTGTAAGGCCATCGAAAATAATTCAGACCTAATGACGAACTCATCAATAGAAACATGTCATCCACTGGAAGTGACAAATGAAATTCAGTCTGATCCAATAATCATGACAGTAACAATGAAAGCATTTATATAAATAAATTACTAAAATGAATTACTGTAGGTTGATGGGATGATATTTTTATGTAGGAAATCGGATGTCGAGCAAGTTCATGGGACCTTTATGATAGTATCATGGATCCATCTCCAATAGGTACACAATTAATGACACTTTAGTTCTGTGCATATCGTTCATTAAAACTGTGTTGTTTTTTATACGAGTAGTTAAAGAGTCAGGAAATGAAAAAGACATGGTATAAAATTTGGGAATTGTTCTAATAGTGACATAGAAACTCGAACTGACCATCAAGAATTGATTTTTTTGGCAGAATGCTAGACTTTTGATGAGCTTAAATTTAATAGAATGTCTCCTGAGCATGAATTTAAATCAAGTGTCACTTTCTGCATTCCGTAAAAATAAAGCAGTGGAAAACTCCAATGGTAATTCTATAAGCAGTTTCTGTTCAGCACCTCAGTGGCTAAAGCTCGGATGAAGCACATTTTAACCGAAAAAATTTCCCTTTGTATTACTTAAGACAAGATGTCACATTTCCTGTAATTCTTCACTTACAACTCAGCTGTGATAGTTAATTTTTTAATATAAAAAAAACGTGTTTTTCTCATCTATAACGTTATAAATGTAAGCGCATCCAGCCTTTATCACTGAGGTACATAATTATGATGTTTAACAAGTCGGCAAACTTAACCTTAATGAGAAACATTTTGGGATAATAGAAAGGCAAGAAAATCAGCCACCTAACTTCACTTACATGTGGTCACTAACTTCTCCATTAATTCAAGAAAAACCTGTCACATGTTTTACACTGAATCCATATAATTACGTGAGGATTACTTTCTCTGTAATTAACCATCTGCACACATGTATCCCTATTGATACTGCCCTTCATTCATTTACAACAGGATATGCTCTGTGTTGGATATGGTAGTATGGAAAATAATAATCAAGATGACGGAATAATATGTTGTTGGGAACTTAAAAACTTACTGGTAATAATAGTAAATTATTTAATGTGAATTAAGAGTTATCTGCACTTAAGTTTAAATGATTATAGCATCCTCATCGGTGTCTGAAAAACCCTTCGAGTGTAGCATCGATTGACTTTTCCTTAAAACAATCAAATGTATTAGCAGTAAGTTATTCCCTGTGGAAAAATATGCCAATTTCTGTAATCTAATAGGACATTTAGCTATAGTAACAAATATTTCTCCCAAGTGTGGGCTGTTTGATGGAACCATCATCATATGGGACATCCTACCGCCAAAAGGAAAGATTTTGTGGAATAGTCGGTAATCATTACGAGTTTACGCAATAGACTTTCAAACAATTTTCAAACAAATTGTAATGTTTGGCTTTCCTAGTGATCATCATCTATATCATTTTGGGCCAATATGGGCTATAAAATGGACCTATATGCCAATCACACAGCGTCTAATGAAGGGAAGTATGCCAATGCATGAAGTCCTAATGAGTGCATCCGAGGATGGGAAAGTTTGTCAGTGGGACATCGACAAATCTATAAAAAATGGAATGTTTAAATTATACATAATTTTAATAATGATTATTCATCAAGTCATGTGAAAAAGGCTTACTTTCTACTCACAGATGTGCTGGAGTTGAAGGTTCGTAATTTTCAACTTTATCAAAATGAACCTATTGTTACCAGTTCATTAATAGCATGCCAGCCAATTTGGAGTCTTCATTTGAATGATTCAACTGCTGATACGTGAGTTTTACTATATGTCCGTGACTGTCGAATATTCATACAGTATAATAAATTGAAAATTGCTATTTCAATAGTTACATGGTCAGCACTGGAATGGGTTCTGTACATTTATGCTCTATACTTCACCAAGTCAAAGTCTTACAAACATACAAAGGTCATCAGGTAACACAATACGGCTCTTTATCGTGTCTGTCTGCAGCTAAATCATATTAATCTAGCATTTCATACTAATGAGTTTATATTAGGGTCCGATTTATAACTTGCGTATTTCACCGCTAGACAAAAACATATTTTGTACTTGTTCTGCTGACTCTACTATAAAAGTATGGCATAAAGATTGTGATAGCTGCATAATGACGTTACAAACCACAATGGCAAGTGAACCTCATTTCTTAATAAATTATTTTCTTGTAAGAGTATTATTTCATTGGACCTACTGGACTCGTTAATTTTAGAATCCTGTTTATGACATCGACTGGTTTCCATTTTCATCCACCGTATTTGCAAGCGTGTGTCCAGATCGATTTGACATTTGGGATTTAAATGTCAGCAGGTATTTGGAAGCTCTAACGTCATGTCATGCCTTGTAATAATTATGATAATTAATTAGGAATGAAAATTCAAAGGTTGGAACCATTGGTCACTAAAAAAGTTGCAAGAAAACAAATATTTACTGCAATACTTTTTGCTAAGAATTCAACGGTAAAGTCCAGAGGCTACTATCATAGTACTATATTAGAATATTGATCAACATTATATAATATTTTTTTCAGAGTATTTTCGTTGGTAGTGACAATGGTACCATCAGCACATACCTCATAACTGGATTGATTGGCGAAGGCAACGTAAGAAATAAAGACAATCATTTCTTAAAGCACGTTTCAACATAAAGTAATAAGTTTTCTACACTATTTTTTAACAGCAAACCATTTCAGCGTTAATTGATGAGCTGCGAAAGAACAAACAGAAAGACAAATAATAAAAAGTTTTCTACTTTAATACCAAAGAAATAAAATTTAGATTAAATGTTATTACAAATTAATCTATTTTAATATTTATGGAATCGAACATACCAGCGTTGAAATTCTATTTGAAATTTAAATAAACAAGATTCGGTAAATTAACAGCAATAATACAATAATCTGTATGACCCCATGTTCCAGAAGAATAATTTATTTTCTCACCTATTATAAAATGAAAAGTGTTAGGATTCATAATTTGGATTCTTCCGAAGGATGACAAATCCTTCAATAATGGGAGTCAGAGGTATATCTGAAAACATTAAAAAAAATGCATAAATAAAAACAGTACTGTCATGTTAATAATGAAGACAAGCAGGTTAAACAACATACATTCGTCAGTTGCTAACTCGGCCCTCTCTCCATGTGCTAATAATACAGGAGTTGTGTGGGTTTGAAATCCAGTGATGGTTTTAGGTTTCCCAGCCTGTCCAACCACATCAACGGCCTTGGAAAGACGAATAACGTTCATAACTAAGTTGTTATCAGAACATAAGACGTCACGTCACTTAAGAACGAACACTTACCTGTCCTACTCTAACTGGAACTGGTAAAGGACGACAGTCTTCATCAAATGTGACTAGCATTCTTGGTTGCATCGCAGGAACCAAGAAGTAAAGCATATAATGGGATTTTCCTAAAATAACTAAACAGGAAAAAAATACGTCAGTATTGAATCAGACTCTTAATTACAATTTATAAAGCCGCTTACTGTTTTTAACGTCTAAAAACGCTACTAGTGTGGCTAAAAGTCCTCCTACTGCAACTGTTCTCATTAGTTGGCGATCGCTATGATATGGGCAGAGAGTTAAAGTGCCTTTTCCCAAGTGAGCCAAGCCCTGTGCAATGCGAACCATGAATAAGTTGTTGGGATCCTTGGCATGATATTGGGCAAGTTGCCTTAACATAGCAGCCAATCGGGCATTGTTTGTACCTAAATGAAAGACAGAAAAACAGTAAATTGTTTTCTAAAAAAAATTTAAACAAAATAAAGAACTAACCAGCTCCAACAAGTCCCATGGCAAATATAGCACTATGAGCCACTTCCGAATCGCTATCATGAGAAAATTTGCTAAGAGTTTCCAGAATATTCAATTTTGGATTGGAAACTGAGATGAGGCCCAAAGCAAGAGGGACAGCACGACGAATCACTGGCTCTCCATATCTTAACTAAATAAGAGAATGTGATAATGTCATCCATTGAATAGAATAGCTCAGAGTACCAAATTCATTAACCATATTGTTTATTACCAAATGCCCAAATACTCTGAAAGCCATTTCAGAACCAATATCTTCCCCCATTGCTATTAAGGCAATGCCAAGTACAGCAACTGCTTGTTGTGATGACAGATCCACATTAGTTTTCTCCTTTTCTTCCTTTTTCTCATCCTGGGAAAACAATTTACGCCTTATTTAAGAATGCCAAATTAAAATATGTTTTTTGCACGTAATGGATAATAAACTTATCGTTCGATCACCTTTTCATTATGTTCATAATGTTCACTACATATATGAAGCAAATGTTGCACTTTCAACACGTTTCCAGTTCCAGCATACGCACAAATATCAACCATGGTAACTGACATACTTTTAAACGGTTCAGGAATAACCTCTAAGGCGGCGATCACCGCCTCAACACTTTCTTGTTTCCCTAATATGAATTAATGACCGACTCCGAATTATTACTAAATGCAAGGCAGAAATACTACATACAACTATCAGCACTTACCAAGATAGCACAACCCGAGCCCCAATGGTAAAAACCTAGCGTAAGTGTCTTTTAAATCCTTTTCCGATTTTTCCATCAGTGTTTGTAAAATGGTCGACGTTACTTCAGCACTGCATGAGCCAACGGCTATTAAACCACATGCTAATGCTGCCATGCCAATTACCTATTATTATACAATTACTTTAATATTCTCAAATAATGATGCATTTCTGTGTGAACTACACTTGAAACTTTACCTCCATGTTTGATTTAGAGTCTGCCATAACTGGTAGCAACACATTCAAAACTTCTTCCTGATTGGAGCCTACATATGCAAGTCCTAATCTGAAATTTTGTAATAAATAATTACTAATAAAAATCTAATTCCTGTTGATAACATGGAATGCTCCAAGGTACAATAAAAATTCAACTTACCCTACAATTGCACCAATTCTCATGACATTGCTAGTATGAAGAACATAATCAGAAAGTAAAGCAAGGGCTGGATCACAATCATTCTTAACACCACAATTAACAATGCCACAGGCTAAAAGAGAGCCAGACTGAAAATACAGAGGTAAAAACATTAGCGAACTGCAAATGATCTATCATTAAATAAAAAAAGAACTCTCACCTTAATATAATCCTCTGCAGAGTAAAGGTACTTATCAATTTGTGTCAACCCGCCTTCAACATCCCATAAAAGAATTAAACCTAGTGAAGCTGTTGCACTAAGCATTCCTAGAAGAGAGAAACAGATAATCCACTTTAAATGAAAAAAACCGTACTTATTTATATGAGAAGAAATCTTATATTGGTATTTACCATGTTCTTTATTTTTATGCAGCCATTTATTGCCATCATCCATAACAAGTTTATCGACCCCAAATGCGGCATTTACAAATCCATTTACAAAACTTGATGCTAAATTATGCCTTGCAGAATCAACCTGAGATCCACTAGGACCAAATGATGGTCCTGAAAATTGTACATCACAACTGTTAGGATAAATTAACGTAAGTATATATATTCTAGTTTTGAAAAAATTTTACTCACTGTTTGATTCCAGATGAGTCTTATAGATATCTTCTGGAGTCTTGGGTTCCATAATATCCAACTAAAAATCAAATTTTCAGTATCATATATGCATGCATGAGTGTTAAAGTCACAACGTTACTGTCACAGAACAAAAAACTGCTCTTGTAGTTACCTCACGTGCTAACGACAGAAAATGATTATTTAGTTGAGAATTTGACATAATGTCAGTTAGTTCATAGCTTTCTTCCATCTCATCGTTCAATTTCAAGAACATTTGTTGACGAGCCAACATGAAAGCCATTTGCTTTTGAATGGTTCTATAATATTAATTCGTCTGTCACAACCACAGCATTTGCTTCTAACAACTAACTAGTAAATTATGTACGTACACATCTTTACAATCCATAAATATCTCTTCAACCAACTGGATGTTATTTAACATCATTGCAAGACGCAGTGCCTCAGGATAGCGATTAAACTTACGAAAGATATTTAACGAAGTTTTCAAAAGATTTGTGTTCTCAGGATCAGGAACATAAGCTACACAACTGAACAGAACTAGATTTTAAAGTACTGAAGAAAAGAAGCAACCAAACAACATCAAAAATGTTACCTTGTGAGATACAAACATACTCTTGGATAGCCACTGTCATCGACATATTCCTCTAGCAAATCAAGTTTCTCAATCTCCATTAACAAATCGCAAGCTTCAGCTTCTGCGTTGTGCTGCATATTGTAAGGAACAATTTCGTTAGCCAACTTAAAAAGTTTTTCTCTCATTTCAGCGTCTTTGTCTGATAATTCATTCCATTCATGCGCAATTTCTCCCGCAAGATGTCTATAAAATGCAATGTTCAATATTAGAATAGTCATCATTATAATATATAGATGCTATAAGAATTCTAAATACCTGACATATTCGTGACCCCACGAACCAATTTCTTCCTTCGACCCCAATAATCGATATTTTAAGCATTCCTGATTATCACTCAATGTCATGGCCAAAATGGAAATAATGTCAGCACAAAACTTCTGTTTAAGAGACAAGACAGTAAAGGAAAATTAAGAATAGACGCATTATATAGTATGTAAATAATTTTAATGTAACAATAACTGCAGATTAACGAACCTTGGTATCTTGGTCAAAAATTTTGTCGTAAATTTTCTTCAGATTATCATAATGAGGACGAAGAAATTTAAGAGGCTTTGGAACAGAAGTCATTGAGGTCGTTGAAGCCCGAATTTGTGTTCTTAAGCTTTCCAAGGCAGGCTTATAAAGGTTTTGATCATCTTCCTAAAAACGAATAATACAGCGATAAAGTAATGTCCAGAAATAATAAAGATTAAAAAAAAACATAAATTATTACCATCAATCTCTCAACAAGCATATTCAGCCCATCTTGAAGCTGCTTGTCTTCTTCAGACTGTAATATTTTCAACCGTAAAAGGAAAACATGAATGAAATCGCCAATATTAAGCTATCTAGCACAATATGCATATAGGAATATTCAAAAGAATTATTCTTCTGATTTTGCACACAGTCAGTACCTCTTCACACAATAGGCCAAAAGCCTACTAAAAAAAAACACATGCCAAATACATCGGAATTAAAGTTTATAATTGCAACGACTGTTTGCAAAGCACAGAGAAACAATAAAACTCTTGGTAATTGACAATGAACATGTTGCTTCCAAAAATGACAGTGCAGTTTTGTATGGACCGCACTGCAGTTAGAATGAACTACCGAACGAAAAAATTGTTATGCTGTACTAAATGATGCGAAGAAGACATGCAAAAACAAACCAAATCTTGTTCTTTCTCTTCTTCATTTTTCTTTTCTTTAGCAGCCTTTTCTTCGACTTTACTAGTATCAGCCATTTCAAGAATGACAAGCTTAACTTCTAACCTCAACAGTCCTCAAAGCCGGAAATTCCTAATTCGGTACGGAAGTTCATAAGTGATTATTTACAATCGCACACACGTGTTTGGGGAGTTTTTAGATTTTGCATCGGAGTTGTAGAAGTTTCTTTCTAATGTCGAAAAAGATTAATAATGAAATTATTACCTATGAGGGTTGTAATTTTTTTCGACAAAGGTTGATATTATCAACACTAAGTGGTAAAAGTGTTAAAATTAAAGATATTAGGCCTAAAGATGAAGAGCCTGGATTGAAAGGTGAAGTATCAGTCGATACGTGATCGAATATTATTTTGAAATTTATAGATTGATTTAACATATTAATTGAATAACATTTAGACTTTGAGGCAAATTTTTTACGACTTCTTGATACGATTAGCAATGGGTGTAAAATAGAAGTAAATCTGTCTGGTAAGTTACATGCACAGTATAATGATTACGTACTGTACATTCATTTTATATAAAAAGCTCATGCAAAGTTATGGGTATTTGCAGGAACGCGACTACTATATCAACCAGGATTGCTAATTGGTGGTAGATTTCAACACGATTGCAGCTTGTCAAGGTCCATTGGATACTATTTGGAAGCCCTTTTAGCCCTCGGGCCATTTTGCAAGAAACCTTTGGATGTGACACTTACAGGTGTTACCAATGACCAAACAGATCCTTCGGTATGATTCTTTTTCTCCAAACACATTTTTAAATACTTTCTATCTTTTGACTATACGATAAATAACAAATTTAGGTAGACATGTTCAAATACGGCACATTTCCAACTCTCAGCAAGTTTTCATTTGTCGACGAAGATTATGAATTTAACATTGTGAAACGTGGAGTACCACCACACGGTGGAGGAGAAGTTGTTTTAAGAGTTCCTATTTGCCGATTGTTGCGTCCAGTACAGGTAACGAGGAATATGTGTCAGTTAAACCGCCAAAGAATTTTGCTGATTAAGATTTATTGTGTAAGTTGTATATATTAGATTACAGATCCTGGAAAAATAAAAAGAATAAGAGGCGTAGCGTTTGCAACAAGAGTATCACCTTTAACTCCTAATAGAATAGTTGAAACAGCTAAAGGAATCCTTTTAAAGTTCATACCAGATGTGTTTATCACAACTGATCATCTACGTGGACCCCGAGCTGGAAAGTAAGTACTTTCTCCAAACCGGGAAATATAAAATTTTCATTAATTTATGCTCTAATTTATGGTTCAATAGATCCCCAGGATTTGGCATTTGTTTAGCAGCTGAAACTACAACTGGCGTTCGTTTAACAGCTGAATTGGTGTCCAATCCAGGAGGGAGTGGAAAAGAACCTAGTGTACCTGAAGACTTGGGAAGAGAAGCGGCACACTTGTTGCTGGAAGAAATTTATAGAGGCGGATGCGTAAGCTCCTGTGACCAAAGTTTAGTGTGTTTGTTTATGGCACTAGGTCAACCTGACGTTTCTAAAGTGTTGAGTGGCCCACTCTCCCCTTACACGTAAGTTTATGAAACCAGTGTAAAATAAGTGTTTGACATCATTTTGAAACCTATGGTCATTACAGGATTCAGTTTCTACGGCATCTAAGGGATTTTTTTCAGATTTCATTTAAGTTGGACAGTCAACCAAATGACGACGAATTGCAAATAGGAGCAGAAAAGGTGCTCTTGACTTGTTTGGGAGTAGGGTTTTCAAATCTCAGCAAAATTACAAGTTAAATTCTAGTTTATGGATATATTTTTTTAATTTAATAAATATTGTGTGAAAGAATTTACTTCCAAACAATATGTTTCTTTTTAATATCACACTTTCTGCATGAAATGTTAAATATCACTACACTTTATCTCAAATGAGGTGAGGTAAAGACACTCAAAAAATATGACGTAAATAGACTACGCATCTTATTCTAACGTAATGCAATAAAACGCTAATTTAAATTAAATCCACAATTTATTAATAAGATTTTTTACAAATGGATATAATCCATCGTTGAATTAAAGAGCATACCTTGCCCTGGCCTTTTCTTGAACGTGGTGGTTATGATTACTGTTGGCACAATATTCGTTATATATAAGCTTAAAGAGAAACAGATGGAAGACAAGTACCAAGAAGGCAATTGATGCCCAAAACATTGTTGGTAATCCTCCCAAGTGATGCCCGTGCCGATGTAGGGCTATAATATGGTGCTCATGTGCTGGGGCTGAAATTAACATTAAAACACACCAATGCATTATATAAAAGGTGGATGTCAAATAAAAGAACAATGATTAAAGTTACATTTACATGAGAGTGGAATAAACAAGATTTTTACAGTGAGCTAATCATCAACTCTGTTTTGTCCAACGTGTACCACCACTTAGGAATCATTTACACGGAATAAGTCACTAACGGTTTTGTTGCATCTCCAGTCAACACACAAATATATTCCAATAAGACAACGTCAAAAGTTCCCTTAACAATACCTTCAACTATCTCCTTAACGTGAATTGTATGTTTTAGTTCTTGCATATGTTGCTTGTTGTCAGTAATGTATAAAATAGCAGTGGGCGGACTAGTTAACTTTACAGGAAATTGCTTTTTTTCAGTGCTACACAACAATAGTAAAAATTAATAACTACGTAATAATAAAACGGGATTAAAAGAGGAGGAATACTACCTCAACACAACAGGAGCATCCAAGCAACCTCCATCACATGCATAAAAGCTCCGAGTGGCGTGATCAACTGCAACGTAAAGAACTGCTTTGTTGTCATCACCAACTATCACACTGATATTTAAATATGTTCCATTTCCATAACTAATTCTACGAAAATGATAATCGCGGTGAAGATCCATTGGATGTGTCAAAAATTCTAAATGATGATTACTAAATTTAAGAGCACCAAAACTCAAAAGTATAGCCTGAATAGCACCATCAGCACCTACGTAATACAAGTTGAAGAATTATGTTTTTTCAAATATGAGCATGAGATGTTTCATTATTATAAAGCTATTCACCGGCTTGCAACATTGTCTGGCAACCCTGTTTTTCTAAAGTTAATTTCCAAAGAGATACAACGTTAATGATGTCCTCAGCTGTCTTTAAATGGGACCATAACGTAGATGCTTGTCTATGAATGAATACATTAAAGTTGATTCATTACTTTACATGTGTTGTCCGTGATACTCACAATGTATGATGTCCATCATAACAGCGGTCAGGACTTGCAAGCAACAGCATCAAATCTTGGCGTCTTGACTGCTGAATATCGATTTCATGTAAAGGAGACCTTGTATGTGACAAAATATAATAAATGGTAGCATTTATCTGATCTCCATTCAGAGCTTTTGATGCCTTTGAATAACTTATACTGAAACCCGAATTCCATAGCTAAAATAAAAGGTATACATCATCTTACTTCTATTGTACATATAGGTATATAACTCGTATTTCTCGGTATTACCTCTTGCCAAACCTTTCTGTGATCTTCCCGTAATCTTTTTGAATTTAGCTTCATAGCTCTACTATAATTCTAAAAAAAATTAATTTATATTGCTAATAACATTTCTTAAGATTTATATACAAATATAACAAAGACGAGTGACTCACAGATTGAGCTTGACGAATTGCTTCATCAATTGCATCTTGAAAATCGCCGACAGAAATGGGGCCCATGTAATACACAGACACAGCAACCAATAACGACTCAGTACTACATTATATGAAAAACTTTGACTATAAACAAGAAATTAAGGATAACAACTCTCCTATATTATCAGGACTGGCGGAAGTGAGCCTGCAGAGCCTGCACTGCAGGCGATCGCGAAAACGAGATGAGTGCCGTTTCAATGTTACAACAATTATTCAAAATTCGGTGAAAGACATTTACTTGAGATGTGTAAGCAAGCCCTGAAGACCCTAGTGCCGGCCATGTATATTACCTTTGTTTTTTGATACGAATACTTTTGGGAATAGCAGAATGAATTATTGCCAATGCAAAGAACTGTCCAGAATTATCGGGAACAGGAATTTTGCCAGTAATAACTGGTAGTTTTTCTGATTGTCCTTCTACATCAACCCTAAAAAAATATTTTTTTAAAAAATGTGTTATTAATTCTGCGCTGATTATGCTACTGTTTTAATAAACTTACTGAATAGTGCTACTTTCTAAGACGTTTATGTCAGAAACTCCAGGCATATCAACATCAAAATAAACATCTTGATCCTAACAATATTAAAAGTAAAAATTCAAAGCAATACCTTAATAATATCAAAAGTTTAACTTACAGTCGGGTTTGTAATCTTGATGTCCTGAATAAATAACGCAGGCATTACGCGGTGAGCGTAATACAAATAATGAATGTCTAAACTACCAAAAGGCTTCAAAAAATTTAAAAAATTTCAGGTTTAGAAATTCGTTATATCAGTGCTTATATAAATAAATGGAAAAAAACGTAGTCACCTTATGAAAGCAATGAAACCTATGTGCAATACCTGTAGTGAACTGTAGTACAGAAGCTTCTAATAATTCACATTAAAAAATAAAATGATTTCAAGTTGTACAATCAAATGAATATTTACGACTTTAATGTATGCTTACGCTGTGGCTCCATATCATCCATTCCAAGACTAACAACTGGATGAAACGGAACCTTTAATGACAGTGCACGACCACTTTTAAGATACATGATTCCATCTGTATCGATAACAATTCCTATTTTTCCATTGCCTGTAAAGCAAATCTTATTTATTCGCTTACCAATTATGATATTAATGAAAATGTTCTCCCATGCTTACAAACTCACCGACAAATGGCAGAAATGCGTTTTCAAATCCCAATGGTGGCGAATGCCTTATATTCACATCAAAGTTTGGAGATGTACCAATAAATGTTGCTAAACGGTCACTGAGACACCTACTGCTTGGATCTAGACAATGGGCAAATACCAACTCTTATGAGAATATATACAGACGTAAAGTTATAAACTACATAATAAAGTTGTTACCATGTAAATTTGATCTAGGCGAGTGCAACAACTTATATATATAAGGCCCCACATACAGAAAAAATGCTAAGGCAAAAAAAACTATCAGTAATAGTTTCTTGTATCTAGATACAGTATATAGATCACCAATGAATTAGAAAAACAATGCAACGTTCAAATGTCCACTTATAAGAATACTGCTTGTTTTGAACACTAACGATATACTGGCATCAATGCTACGCCTTATCCGTCGTAGTATGTCTGTCAAATCCATTCTGCTCAGGGTTTTCATATCTGTCAAATCCACATGTCACAAAACTTTGTCTTGGGTTATATTCGTGGATGGGATAGTTGAAAAGTGACATACCCCACACCTTGTACAGCTGTTACAAACCCTGAAAAATAAATAATTTTTAAATAAGACAAACTCTATTGTAGATAACTGTCATGATAATGAACTATCACATAACATATTTTGCTCATAGCGCTAATTTTCTTTCACAACTTGTAAATGTCTAGAACCAAAGTACGTACAGAAAGTTATTTCGCGAACCTGTTACTTAACTAGAAATTGACACTAGATATGCAATTCAAAACGACTGAGTGACTCATATTTCCCAATATATAACTGACGATAAAGACGCATTCCCACTTAAACAAAACATAACCACCTACCAATTTTTACATACTGTCATTACACAAATTCGTTAATAACAATATTTAACATCTGCGTTATTACCAAAGGAAAGTTGCAGTTTACTCTTCATATCGGTGTTGTCATATTTAGTCGCGCCACCTATCGTACAAAAGCTGCACAAAATACAGGAGGACATACTCCCTCACACCAACGCGAAACAATCGCAGTCGCAGCGGATCAAAACGCTACCCATGACGAACAATGGTCATGTGTACAATGCAGCGAATGTATTGCGCCCGCGGTTGCGAAAGTGCAGCGAATTATTTGAATTATAGGCTCCCTCACACGAACAAATTGCAGTCGCCGCGGATTTTTCGCATCAAACGCTACCCATGAAGAGCAATCGTCATGTGTACACCGAAGCGAATGTATCGCGCCCGCGGTTGTGAAAGTGCAGCGATTTAGTTAAAATCGCTGCACGTACGGTTTTAAGGCTCCCTCACACCAACGCGAAACAATCGCAGTCGCGGCGGAATTTTCGCCACAGGAACACGCGCCGAACAGGAGCACGCACTGCGACGCGGTGGATTCGCCTTTATATTCACACCAACGCGTCAGTTTAGTTGGATACATTCTTATTAATTCTATTAGTTTTTCTGTGAACGCCATCTTGTTCTATCGAAATTCGAACAACGATGACGACTAAAGCCGTGCCATGCAGCGATTGTAAATAATTTAAATAATTCGCTGCACTTTCGCAACCGCGGGCGCGATACATTCGCTGCGGTGTACACATGACCATTGCTCGTCATGGGTAGCGTTTTGATGCGAATAATTCGCCACGAAAGATCAGCTGCGACTGCGATGTTTCGCGTTGGTGTGAGGGAGCCTTTAAACGTCATCGTTGCTCGAATTCTGATAGAACAAGATGGCGTTCACCTAAAAATTAATAGAATTAATGAGAACAAGCTGGCCAAAAAAGAACTAAACTGACGCGTTGGTGTGCATATCAAGGCGAATCCACCGCGTCGCAGCACATGCTCCTGTTCGGCGCGTGTTCCTGTGGCGAAAATTCCGCTGCGACTGCGATTGTTTCGCGTTGGAGGGAGCCTTAAACTATGGAAGGCTACGTAGTTGAGGTGCTAGTTTAGACTGCTAGTAACAGGCGAGGATGAATTAGACCAGGGGTGTCAAACTGGCGGCCCTAGAAGCCTAGAGTTGTGCCCCTCACAATCGATTTCATGTAGTATAAATCTGCAACCTGCTATTCAAGAGGCGTATGAGCCTGACTCCTGGTGCATTGTAGTTATTGTGCAAAAGGTCAGACACCATGCAATATTATAACTAACAAAGCATTAATTTACCTTCCAAAAATTTCTATTGTGGTTGTGTAATGCAATGTTGGAACAGTGGGGTAGGCCGGCATCCCCCACAGACAATTCAGCCAATATTTCCTGTGGGTTCCAGACGCCCGGCTGGGGTGCCCCCAGTCAGGGCATGTTCATTGGACCCGCAGACCCGACCCTGGCACAGGCGGGATAAGGGTATGATGATAATATATTCAAGAGGCGTAACGAGAGGGGGACAGTTGCCCCTCCCCCGCATAGTTGGAATGGGGTGCGACGTGCGTGCCATATTCCGATTAAAACTATTGTTAAACACCATTTCGACAATTGTCATATCTAATAAACTCGATACCGTCAGGCCTGGCTTCTTGGTACTTTTAAAAACAAATTACAAAAAAAGTCAACATTGCATGGCCCTCAGTTTACGCTCATGTTACCGACATGGCCCTCGAGGTACCCCCAGTATAACATGCCTAAATTAGACCCACCAGAAATACCATTAACAAATTCAATTGAAAAGGGCTGGCACAAACCTGTGAGTTCCTCGAGTGCCAATTGTCACGCCATGACACAAACTGTTTTCCGGGCACCGCCTAACAAATCATGTTGATGGTTTTACCTAGTTTTAACATGCAAAAATAGTTTTAGGGGATGTGCCCAAGTAGCCTGAACTGAGAGTTTAATGTTTAATCAAGCCCTGAGGATAATATACTGTTTTTTCAAGACCAGTGAAACACCCACCAGAGTGAAATCATCAGCAGCCATTTCAGGTAGAAAGGCAAAAATTACATGAATACAAAACACACTATTAACTGAAAAAATACGAATCACGTCACTTGTATTTTGACATTTTAATAAACGGCGACAACAGGAATGTGGAAGATGTTGTCTATTACTTATGTATATTATGAATACATTGGGAGCAATAGATTTGAATCGCCCTTTAAGGTGTCAAACAGTTGAAAGAATAATTTTTGATGAGGCATATGACAGCAACAAAGTTGTACATTCGTAATGCTGAGAATAACAGTCGTAGAAGTATGAAAAAATTGGATTTCAGTTCGTTATGGATCTCAAGATATCACTACTTGGCATAAATATTTATAGCTGCTGTATGATGAAACGTCAAAAAAAGTACGAAAAGATCAAAAGTGAAGATAGTAACCTCGCTCTTCGTCCCTTAGACCTGCATAATACCCATTTTGTCTTTTTGTAATCATTTTGGTATGTAAACAATCTCAGGACCTCATGTTTGTCAACGGGTGTCAATCAGTATAACGATAATATTACCCAAGGTGAAAAGTTTAACAACTGTTAGATTGAGTCGCCTTAGAACACGAAGAGAACGAGTAATATAAAAAAATAATACAAGTATTACAACAATTATTACTATAAGGTCTAAGAGGTCATGACATTTGTTGTAGCTATATTTTGGAGAAGAACGGTCAACTTCATATCGCTACACAGTATTTGAAAAATTAATAGGTCGGCTTTGGTTTCTGACTCAACAATAGACCAAATCTTCGTTTGATTAGGAGACGTTGTCTTGAAAATTTATCCTCCGGCGTAAATCTCGCTAAAAACAGTAAAAATTTAAAAAGGTTATTAAAACAGAAACTGCGACATTCTAATACACCAATCAATAAAAATGACCACGTGTAGGCCAACAAATGTGAAAGTGACCAGTTTGGAAACTATGGCCAGGAAATGGGCCATAACTGTAAGCGATACAGTATATGAATTACAAACAAAGCAATGTTACCGTTTTTGACGGCATATAAGACATACTTTTTTTTCTAAGATTTTGGCTCACCAGCGTCTTGTAGGTGAAGGTTCGAACTCCATGGGTTAATGCTCAATATTGACTTTTTTCCTTGTGTGTGCTCTACTGAAGTGAGGGTTCGTCTTATATGCCGTCAAGTACGGTAATTTACGGTCTGACAGATGCTTAACGTTTAAGCCTGCTTGATCCTCTGTCTACGACAGCGGTCTTCAACACATGCGAATCGTTTGGACTACCATGTGATTACACCAATATCAACTTCGACTATCCTCTCATTATAGCAACATATGGGACTATTTAATTGACAATTAATTAAAAGTATCTTTGTCAGCGTGTTGAATGAAACCCCCAAACTTACCTGGATGGGCCGAGATTGTTGGTTTATTATTCGGATCCATGTACTAGAAAGGAACTACTATTCAAAAATCTGGAATATTTAATGCACATAAAAATTCAAATAAATTACCTTCATTGTATAAATTCGGTTCCCATTTTCGTCCAGATAGTATCTTAATAACATTTTCTCTCTTCTAAATTGTCAATGTCACATGCAGTCTTTCACGTGTAGTTCAATTCTACGGAAAATGTTTCTTCTGCGACAGCGGCACCTAGTGGAAGCTTCACAAAAATCCTATTTCCCAACAGGGGCCGTTCATTTTGTTGGTCACTAAGTATGGATACAATACTCAAATAACCAATGCATCTTCTTGAAGATGATTAGCAGATTGAATATGACATACCTGCTTGTCATTTAACAGCGGTTAACAAGTTGCAGTAGATATAATCTGTTTTTTAACCGTCATGTAATGACTGACATATATATTTCGGACCACCATATTGACATTTAAATGAATAACGAAAGTAAGGACTTACCTTTGATGTCCAACACGGACGATATTTTAGTGGAACATTATGTGATCTTTTTGATATGCGATTTTGATCGAAAAGTTTTCGACGGGAAACTTTACATCAATTTGAAACCTAGGGTTTCGTCCTGCTGCAGAAAAAGGCGTGATGAATTTACCGTAATATTAGACAGTAAAGATATAATAATCGACAAAGTCGAGGAAGTTTATTGTGATTGTCGTAATAATTACCCTATCAATGAAAGGACTCCGTTTCCATTGTTTGATCCACGATGGTCAGTGGAGGATGCACGTCAGCTAGAAAAAATGCCAACCAAAAGCATTCATTTTCAAGTAGAGGAATGGTGTTTAGAAATGTGGAAGGATGATGTCTATTCTCCAATTGATTTCCCAAGAATTGTGTGCATTCATTACACGACTACAAATAGAGGAGCATCAATCACCTGGGTAAAGGATCAAGACCAAAGGTGCACTTTCATTCAATTAATAATGCCCACAGTTATGAAACCTATTTTTGATACTGTATAAATTGCATTTTTATGTTGTAGGGACTGTTGTTTTACTCCTGGAGTATGGATCAATAATCGTGCCCTTCTGCCTTGCCAAGAACCTCCAATAGCAATGGCAACATGGCAGGCATTTATCACTGCTCCTAGAGATGCATTGGTAATTATGAGTGGCGATAAATCGTTAAGGATCACGGATGAAAGAGTAACCGGTGATTATTTGCAGTTATTATATTTTGACCATGTTTTCATGATGTCGAGAAGTAGTAACAAGTGAAGTTCAATCTCCATGTAGTTTTTCCTTGTAGGAAACTCTGTTATGTATTTTGAAAATCGAATACCACTGCCTATAGCCACATTGGCCCTGGCCATTGGATATTGGAAAGACGTGCTACTGACAAGCGATGGCAGTTACACTCCAAAAAGGCCTGAAAAAGAAAATCACCAGTATTGTTATCCTGGATTTCCAGTTGAGAGTATTGCTTGTCGGATGATTGCGTCAGTTTCGGTTTTGGATCATGCATATCAAGTAATAAAAACTTGCCAATGGGTGTCCCAAACTAATGAATTTTTGATGGCAGCTGATCTTTTATTTGATAAATAATAGGAATTGGGTCAGTACATACCAAAATACTTGAGATCGGCCATCGAACTTCTTGGTTTATATCCTTTTCCACGTTTAGATGTGGTAGTGTTACCACGATGTTTTGACTGCTTGGGAATGGCAAGGTGAGAGAGTAATGACCGACATAATACAGTACATATTTTTGAAGGAGATTATTGTAAGGATATTTAAATCTACCATTTCAGTCCAAATGTGATATTTATATCTCAAAGCTTATTACCAGGAGATGGAAGTATGCGGTTACACATAGCCCACGAACTGAGTCATGCTTGGTTTGGTTTATTAATTGGTGCATCAGATTGGACAGAGGAATGGCTGAGTGAAGGATTTGCTACTTACATGGAAGATTTAATTCATGGGCGAGCTGTATCTGTAGGTAATTTCTCAACTTCTAGGGTCTGTAACTAAATTTTTAAAATGCTCTCATTGTGTAATGTCTGTAGTGGGACTCTGAGAAAGAATTTCGAGACTGGATGGAATTACGTGCCTATTTACGATATCGTACTTTGGTGTCAGAATTGGAGGTTTCTTCTTCTGATCTTCAAACATTAAGGTTATAAGAAACTGTAAATAGCTATTCCATTAATAACTAACTCTGACAGTACAGCTGAAAAACCGTTATTATTTGTTTTTCATCCAGCGTTAGTAATGTTTCAGATGTTAAAAGTGAAGTGACATCTGTTTCTTATGTGAAAAATGGAATGAATTCAGAAAAAAAATTTTTACAAGTCCATTATCTCAAGGTTAATAAATGCAGTATTTGAAATTAACGTATCGGAAATCATATAATGGTCATACTTATTGTATCTAGGGCTATTTCTTACTCAAATATTTGAGTGACTTAGCTGGTGAGAAATTTAACGAATTATTGAAGGATTACATAAGACATTATCGTGGACAGCTAATTCATTCTCAGGTAAATCAAAATTGTTTTTTTATGAAAAATTTACTTGAAGTTTTCACTTTTCTAATTTTTCCTGACTTTCCTTCACTAGCAAGTAATTCAGTTATTTTTTAATACATTTCCACATGCAAGGTAAAATTTTTCGTTAGCATAAAATAATTCAGGTATACTTTCTGCATAATGTGGATTTTTATTTCTATCTACAGAGATTCCAGTAGCATTGATATATTAAATGAAGAGTGGTTAACTAATCCGGGATTACCCAAGGTGAAAGCTTACGATACATTAATTATATCGTTAATTATTCTAAATATTACTTCTTAAGAATTAATAACACATCTGTTATTGATGGTTGAAGTACAGTTAGCATTTAGTCAGGAATGTTTGCCTTAATTATCTTTTTACCCCCTCCCTTTTTTTTGAAGAGCCTCAAAGAATATAAGCTGCCATTGGGAAATTCACTTTATGATACGGTGTGTACTCAGGTGAGGCTTCCTATGATTTCAATGAGCTTGCAGTAATTTCGCTGTAGGAAATAATGAAAACGTATTGATGAATAGGTAGAATGGTGGCGAGTATTCAACAAAACGCAATCTAGGTCAAGAAAACGAGTCAAAATAATCAAGATGGACCATACAGGGCTTAGTAAAGTAGGTTATTAGCAATAATACTTAACCAGCTTTTCTAAGGCGACTACCTATGCCTCGTTTATCATAAGAGAATTTATTGGATTAGTTTGTGGGTTGGGGAGTAAGCCAGGCAGCCATAACAGGATGAACCCTTAGGAGGCTGCGCACGGGAGATGAGGAGGAAGGTGAAAGGACAAAGGAGAGAGTTAATTTGCAACACCCAACGTTCTTTCCCAACCACCCTTGTTGGTATTGACGTGGGCTTGGGCTGCTTAACTTCAGTGATCTCACGGGAACTGGTGTGTCCAACGCAACTTGGCTGCAATTATGATGATACAAAAACTAAACTCTTTACAAGTGTCATATGGAATTGAAAATTAAGAATGAATTCACAATATTTATCAGATTTTATTTCATGTACATTTAACAAAGGTCAAACAAATTCAAGTTTGTATTTAATAAATGAATTTGACGACTATTTCACACATTCCGACAAAGTGTAAACTTTTATGGGATTTGGGTATAAAGTAGTCGTCTTACACAAACTTCATATAAGTGTTTATTGGAAACAAAGTCTTTTTCTTTCACTATGCTAATTTGAATTCTCCAGTTAACTACTGAACAGTTGGTACTTTTACTGGAAATGTTATTGAATGAGACCAAACTATACAGAAGGACTCTACGAGCACTTAATTCACATTACGACTTGGAAAGACAGAATGCTACAGTAAGATAAAATATGCTAAAAAAATGATGAGTACTTTGACTATGATTTTACCGTTTAAAGGAAAATAATTTTGTTACAAATAGTCAATTATGGAAATGTTGAAATATTGTTTTTAGATACGACATCGGTGGTGTGAGTTAGTCATAAAATACGATTATTCACCTGGCATTTCTGCAGTTGAAAGATTCCTGTTAGAGGATCAGGTGACGATAACGAACATGTTTCAAAAATAATTATTATTGTAAGATCTTATTATAGTTTTTCTTTTATCATTTTTTAATATAGGGTATGGGTGTTTATCTCTATGGAGAACTAATGGTATCTGAGAAGTTTCATCTGCAAACTGTAGCCCGTCAATGTTGGGAAAGAGTTCAACATGAGCTGAGTCCTTCGACATTTCAGATCGTTAAAGACATGATAGATGGCTGAATTTACCTTTTACTGATTTAAATTTCATGTCCTTTATTTGTTTCCTCACAAAATGAAAGCTTTTTAAAATTTCCTTAGAGAATTCTCCGTTTGATTTAATAGCTCTTTTCATTTTAAAAGCTTTTTGTTTCTTGGTATACTGTGACTGAACTCATCTCAACAATAGGAACTTTATGTATTTGACAGTTTATCAAGAGTTCAAATCAGTAATCGATATTTTTCACAATGGAAAACAACTTTTCGGTTTTTATAACATTAAAGTGACCACGTAAAACATCACTTTTATAATGATTATTATTATTGTATTGAGTGAATTACAAATCCAACCAACTGAAATTCCTACGTCACAATCGAAATATTAGGAAAAAACTGATTACTATGTTTAGATCAATAGCAAAAACTGGTTAGTACTCAATCATTTAAACAGTCTAAATACTACAATTTTTAATTTATTCCACCTGATAAGTCGCATGAACTTTCAAAACTAATAAATTTTTATCCTATGTTCATAAATTATGTGACACTTAGCTATTTATTGATGTTGAGAAGATAGATCTGATAATTCGTCAAAATCTTGCAGACAGCGTAATGCACATTTTCTGTGTTGATATTTGCACTGGAATTCTGAGGCGACGTCTTCTGCTTGCTGAACACAGGACGCTAATCCTTTCAAACAAGTGTCAGCGTAGCAATCTGCAAATAAATGTCGGAATATCGAAAAAAATACATCAAGTCTTGTCACCCAATATCCTATGTCAACGTCTCTCCTTCCTCATAAGATTTAGCCTACCTAAAATGCTTGTAACAGTTTGATATGACAGACTTCTTGACTTGTCAACTGAAGTAGTATACATAAAAATATTTTAAACAGTTTATATGGGATGAACAGGGTCGTAACTAGGGCGTGGCGAAGAAGGCAGCCGCCACGGGCGCAACTGGGTTTGGAGCGCAAAATGTTTTTTGTCATTATTGGGTTATGGGCAAGCGAAAGTTAGACACTTGCCACAGGCGCTTCATACCTCCGTTACGGCTCTGGGGATGAATTCCGCGCAAATTTTGAGATTTATAAAGACAACTTACTCTTGGCGATGTCCTCTGTCGAGGATTTCTTGCTCCACCATGCTAAAAAAAAGACGCTTGTTAAACAGTCTCATCTTTCCCAATAATTGTCCCAAATTTCACATTTCGAAATATTATCACTCACTATTTCGTTTTCCTGGAGGAAATTTAATATCTCTGTCGTTTACTGAAGTGGTCATAGAATCTGAATAAATTCATATATATAGTTGCCTTATTAAAAATACAGAATTTCAATAGGCCTAAATTCAACATTACATTGACAAATACATTTACATTCAAAAGTTAATTTAAAATATTTGATTATATCCGCATTTCATTTATTAATATTTAATATATATTTACATATAAAATATTACAGCGCCGTCATTTCTGGGCGATCCTAGAGGGATAACCGTAATCAGTGGCGTCACTATGGGGGTGCGGCCCGCACCGCCTGACACCACTAGCACCATGACAAATGGGGTGACACCAAAGCAGAAGAAACTGCTTTTTTCATGGTGTCACCGCACCGGGTGACGCCAACCCTAGCGACGCCACTGACCGTAATATAGCTGAATGCGGTCTCCTAGCACTTGACAATTTAAGCCCCATTTAAGCCAAAGGTAAACACCTACTCAGGGCCCGCTCTAAGAGGGGTGGGGGCAACCCGAACATTTGTCCGGGGCGCCATTTTGGCTGTAAGTGTGAGAACAGAGCGCTGCTTCAAGGGGCTGGCATAAGTGCTGGAGCAGGCGCTGACCTACTGTACACCTTGGAATCGAGCCCAGGTTCGCTCCGCGGTGATAACGTGCATAACTCGTTAGTCTAGGATTGCAGGTTCAATACGTAGAAAGTAAAACTAACGTCGATAAATTATCTCCAGAAGCTGCAGGCTGACGTTAAATAACCTAAAAATCCAGACAGTGTGCGCAATTTATCTACAGTACGATTTACTTAGGTCACTTCATCAGGGGACGCCAAGTCCATCAAAGGTTTTTAGGTGTCAAATTGATTCCTTGGTCCTCCCTATATTGCGTATAGGGCAAGCATGCTGACTTCATTAGATCACTGGGTTAATTGAATTGCCCTGAGTTCGGTATAAGCAGGTTAGTCCCAGATCGCAGGGCCGCCTTATCTATCAGACACTTTAGGTACGGCGCCTATGGAAACAAGATTAGCAGTCATCATCATCATACCCATATCCCGCCCGTGGCAAGGTCGGGTCTGCGGGTCCAGTGAACATGCTCTGACTGGGGGAACCCCAGCCAGGCGTCTGGAACCCGCAGGAAATACTGGCTGAGTTGGCTGTGGGGGATGCCGGCCTAACAAGATTACCAATAAAAACAGAATTTAACAGGAATTGAGAAGAAAATTTCCTAAACATTACCATCGGCTATAATCAGGATTTAAAAATGATGACGCGCTTGGGGTAGCCAGAGAAATCTCATTTGTGCCTTCTACTATCTTGGATGGAATAGGAGGAGAGTTAAGTCTGTGTCTGCCATGTCACCGTGGTAAGTAGGTCGACAACATTTTCAAACTACCTCGTAGTTCAATTGGTAGTGCGTAGTGTCACATACCTGTCCACAAACCTAGAACACTAGATAGATTTCAGACCAGGCAAACCAACATTAAGTAACCCAATTAGTACCAGCACTCTTATTCCATCTTAGTAGCAGGAGACAGTTTTCATCCCTGTAGTCGATAAGTACTTTGTCTGTAACAACAGACTGGGCTGATTATAAAGCCGGATCTAAGCATTTTAAAGTCTGGGTTATGGAATCCTCAAATATCATATTCCTATGTAGACTACTCTTGCATGACCGTAAGAGGTAACTAGCGGGGGGGGGGGGGCGTGAAGACAAAGACCAGCCAATAACTTTAAACAAATGTCCGATTTTTCACTCGTGAGTTTTAGTGCCCATTTGCCGTTCTCCTTCATTTTTTCTACCATTGTTGTCCTTCTTAAGCCCACAGGTACACAACTGTAACACAAACGAAGAACTGGAAACGAGCAACAAGGAAGTGAAATAATTTTTATATTACTGAGTTTTGTCTTGACCAAATTCAGTTAGAATTTGGTCAAGACAAAACAAAGCTGATGATCATAGGAGAGGACAACATGTGGCCTAGTAATAAGATGCCAATCAAGCTTGGCGAGAGGGAGATAGATGTAGTGTCAGAGGTTACATACCTGGGGGTTAAACTCACAAATGATAGGGGATACCTAAAAGCAATGGAGGAGAACATCATTTGTAAGCTAAAAAACAGAGAAGGATTAATAAGGAAACTGGCATTTGACTCATTCTCAAGGTATGAAATGGTTAGGGGCTTATGGAAAGCGGTAGCAGTGCCAGGGCTAACATATGGAAACGAGGTTTTGTGCATTAGTAAAAAGGTAATGGACTGTATGGAAGTAGCCCAAAGAAGGTTAGGTAGGATAGCATTAGGGGGAAATAGGTTTGCAGCAATTGAAGCAATACAGGGGGATATGGGGTGGGCTACATTTGAACAGAGAGAAATGGTTAGTAAGTTTGTGTACCTGTGCAGGATATGGGGGCTTCAGAAGGAAAATCCAGTATGGCAGGTAAATGCATGGGTAAACAACATGAAGGTTTCTACTAACTGGGAGAGGAGGGTAAACAGGATATCAAAGAAGATAGGCATAACACTGCACCCCACGGAGGGCATGGAGTGGGGGGTTGGGGCAGTGGCGACAAGGGATGGAGGGAAGGACGGCAAAGAAATCGTTGAGAGTGTATGGGAACAAGCTTAACATAGAAAGGGAGGTAATTTATGACAACACGTGGGAGAGCTCACTTCTGTTTCGGACAAGAGCTGGGTCGCTGGAGACGAAACAGAGGATGGCAAAGATCACAGGTGGAGAGGAGGGCTGTGGATTATGTGGAGATCAAGTGGAAGATCCCAGGCATGTGATACTGGCATGTCCAGTGCTGAATCATTGCAGGAGGAGTTGGGGAACCCCCACATTGGAAGAGGTTCTGGGGATGGTGGGTGTTGGAGGTGGAGTGGGTGCGAAGGGCAAAGGTGTTGTTAGGGTGCTGGTGGACATCTATATATGCATATGGGTCTAGGATGGACGTGGGAAGCATGTTGTGCGAAGGGATATTATAGTGTGTGGGGTGGATGGGCACCTAGTGAGAGAAAGGCGCGAGTGGAGGGTCAGAACCCGCAGACGCGGCCCCGCTACAGACGGGATAAGGGTATGACGGTGACTATGATTATTACATCACGTTCAAAAGTAGTGGGACAACTGTTGTCCCGTTTAAGGCATTCGCTCGTATATAACCTTAGTACTGTTTACTTAATTGTAAATTAAAAGTAAAAATAAAATTAATTCGTCTCAAATATATTAGTATTAAAGGTTCGAACGGGGTAAGGGGAAAGTGAAATACTATTTAAAATACGAAATAAACCTGAGGATAGATAGTAAGGAGGACAGCAGAGATAAATTAACTGTCCGATTAGATCATGTGCTTCGTTATCAATACTGATGACTATAATTGGCAACAAAACCCAATTCATTCTTTTCATTAGTGCTATAAAATGTAGAGATCCATAACAAATAAATAAATACACTCAAAAATGAAGTATGCTTTCTCCTTCAATTTCATTGATTGAAAAGAAATTTCATATCTGTAAGGATATCCACAATTTCTTCATTCATTCTTAATTCTTAATAATTCGACTTTATTGCCTTTAAAAAAAATCGCAATTGAATTTAATTATTAAATAGGAAACTGTCAGACACGATGATTGTCATTTTTCAGTAATGAAAATTAATCGAGAAATACGAGATCAAAACTGGGATGGACTTTCGTTCAGCAAAACGAGAGTAACATTTTTTAGGCGAATAAACTTATTATGGACCTCACATTTACAAACATACCTACGAAATCAACACATTGAATGAATCACATTTCATTTCGTGACCCCATTTAAGCACCTACGAAAAAAACCAACCCCCTCATTATCATTAACAAGATATAAAGCATTTCACTTGAATTTAAATCCCATTATTATATATTTTACGTCAAATATGACAGGAAGTCTGTCAGTCCCGAGTCAATAGATGTCTTTAAACAGTTAGGGTTTGAACTCGAGTCACTAGTACAGCAGGTGAAAACTCAACTCGTTGATATACAGTATAACTTAATTAGAAAGTAATATCACTCTTACCTGTCGATATAAAATAATAATTGAGTATTAGAATTGTGTGAATGATCGAAATCCATTTAAAATGAGTCAAGGAATTCATATCTGAAAGAAAAGGTCCGATTTATTTAGAAATGGCTTTATTATTGCTAGTACTTTATTACGCACGAACTGTACAAAAGTGCGAAAGCACAACAATTATTTCTTTAGTTAGAAAAGTCACAATAACAGCAAGGGAAATTCAGAATTCATTTAAAATTAAATAGTTGAAATAAAATTACCATTTCTCGAATATAAACAGAGTGAAGAGACTGGAACTTAATAATTTATATACTGCAAATAAATGTTACAACTTACCTGTCTTTTGATATACTATGTGTAATGCTTATACGATGGAGTCCGCCGTCAGTGTCACAGAGGATCCTTGTCAACTGACTTCACTTTTATGAATTAAATAATTATTCTTAAATACTTGTCAATAATTTGGAGAACAATTTTAGCACTCGTCAACTATACTACAAATTTCTTGAGACGTCGACGACCTCTCTCTCATCAATTCTAAGTTTCCAATGAATTAACGAAGTTCTGAAACCACGCATTTTATATACCCTGTCAAACGACCCTCCCCCGCGCGTCAAATGCTTTACCAATCCTTATAAATAAACTACCAGGCCCTCTAGCATATCTTTTGTTAGGGGCGTTTGTTTCATTTTCTATCTATATTAATTATGCAAATAAATTATTGTGCAAAAAAGTTAAGTTGTGCGACTTTTGTAAAGTTGTACAGCGCGATGTGAATAGAAATTTTGGTACGACCCTGTAATGGTGCTTGAGGTCGGTTTGCAATTGCACCGCCTACATTCTATTGTTTCATTCAGTCACAACCAATCAAAGTACTCTTACAATTTCAAATTCACCAATTACTGAATTCGAAAACGCGTACGTCAGTCGCTGTTCTCGAAGAGTTCCATTTTAGAGTGACGAACGTTTGTTTCGTGGCCCTTTATTCGAAGTTTCAAATGTTTATTCAATATGGATTTGTTTATTATGAAATGAACAATTAGTATCAAGCTATTTAACCGCTTTGACTTTCAGATATTCGTGAGCAGGACTTTGAAAAAAATCGCGGATAATCACCAATTATATATCATCATCTGAAAAGGTAATAAAATGGCTACCATTAATGTTTACAAACAACAGAATTCTAAAGTAAATGTAAAGCAAAAGCAACTCCTACCCTTTTTCCGTCTATGGCAGGGTCGGGTACCCATTTTGTCTCTCTGAATGGACACAAGGGCGATCTATTGGGCGGGGTTTTTTCCCACAGCCTGTTGCTGACCAAAGCTGCAACCCCTATGCTTATTTATCGCCGGTCTACTGCTTGTTGGGGCAATCCACCGACGCCAGGGGGCGAGCTCCTGCACCTGGAAATTTTGCCTCATCTTCTCGCTGCAGAGTAGAGAGGGTTCTTTTGCGTACAAATGACATCGTACACCACACGGGACCTCGGTTTTATTTCTCATCCGAAAGAAGGCGCACTCAGGGCCTCTCTCCCGCCCGAAAGAAGCCCACCCACCTTGATTCAGTATGGACCCTAGAACTACTGACGCAGTTACTGAGCGAGCTACCCACTGCGCCACCGAGGCAGGCCTTCTAAAGTTAATGTGTAATAAAAAATATCTATTGGAAGTTAGAGATTTCAGCATGTACTATTTCTCGAAATCACTGTTGAAATTCATTGAAATTTATCAAGGTTCTACTTATGCTGGTACTCGCTGTTGAGGGTACAATTACAGTTCTAGGTCTAGTGTCCCGGATGCCCCAAGCAGACTGGCCACGTGCATCCATTGTAGCCTCATGCTATCAATGACATGACAACGGAAGCCAACCTCAGCATTGGAGGTTCGTCTCGGACCTCTCTGAAAAAGGAGGAAATTAACGTGCCTCTTTCATTTTCTTTCTTTCGTTGGTGTTTTAAGGTACCCGCCGCGGTGGCGTAGTGGTTGCGCTCGGCAACTACGCCAGTAGTTCTTGGTTCGATACTGGACCGTGGTGGGTGCAGCGAATGTGCCTTCTTTCGGATGAGAAGTAAAACCGAGGTCCCGTGTTGGTGTACGATGGCACTTGCACGTAAAAGAACCCTCTCTACTACGCAACGGGTAGATGAGGCAAAATTTCCAGGTGTAGGAGCTCGCCCCCCTGGCGTCGGTAGCATTCCCCAACGAACACTAGACCGACGATAAATAAGCGTAGGGGTGCAGCTTTGGCCGGCAACCGGCTGCAGAAAAAACTATGTCCAATATATCACCCTGTGTCCATTCAGAGGGACAAATGGGTACCCGACCCTGCCATAGGCGGGAAAAGGGTTAGGAGTTGTTTTTTTTTTTGCGTTGGTGTTTTAAGGCCCTTCAACGACAAAGGTCGTTAGAGCTCCGTCCACTGCGAGGTGAACGGGGCTCAGCGGCCGGACAGAGCTACGCTGTTACAACGATTTAGGGTATTAGTAGTAATAAGTGTTCCCAAGCAATCACTCATGCCAGTGCTATCAGGGGTTGCGGTACTTCAGTGATCAGATTTTTTTTTTTTGAGTTTAAGGTCCCGTCAACTACAAGGTCATTAGAGACCCGTCCACTGCATAGTTCTAATGCATATACTGCACAGACACTACACTAATGCGACGATTATTGGGTATTAGCAGTACCCAGCTTTCCCGAGCGACCACCCATGTCAGTACTAACTGGGCTTGCGTTGCTTAACTTCAGTGATCAGACGAGAACTGGTGTGTCCAACGTAACTCGCCGCTCCCCAGTGATCAGACGAGAACTCGTGTGTCCAACGAAATACAGCCGCTCCACCCCCCCCCCCCGGTTATCTGAGTTATCTACAGACATAATCACGGCATGACAACAATAATGATGAAAATGTAATACTGTATTGCTACATGCACCCCAGTGGACGCCTTCTATGGCCCATGTCTTGGACTGGTGCTGATTTTATTAAGACATATTGGATGACTTCGGCATTGTGGTACAGTTCAAATTGATAACATGAAAAGGATATATAGGGGCCTACATATAAATTTCTTCGAAAACAAAAGCCGTTTTAGTATTGTTGCCTTCAAATGAGGATATTTACAGATTTAACAATATCAAAACTATTTTTGAACTTTCAGATTAAATCAGTATCAATCTAGTCTATTAATAGTAGGAGTAGGAGTATTAAGGAAAAAGGGGGTGGAAGAAGGATAATCACAATAATGCAGGATAGGCATGAACGGATAATCACATAGGCGAGTCCCTGTCTACACTGCGAGTATGTTGCGTGCAGTGTAAACCCAGCTTTAAGGGTGGAACACAAGGACCGGCATTCTAAGGCCGATAGTCTGCCGGACCCCACAAGTCAACTTTGCTCCTGGCCCCTCTTTTTACTAAGGCAGACACAGTTAATAACCGCCTGGGGAAATAGTGGAGGCTTGTAAGTGAAGGTTGGAATGCACCGTGGTTCAGCACTTAGTCCAGTGGTGGCGAACCATTTTTGAACACGAGTCACAATAACACGAAAAAAAAAACAAAAAGTTGTCCGCGGGTCAGGTGCAAGCGCTGTTTAATTTTATGCACTACCTCCCACCAGGTTCCTTGTCCACCCCACACACTACCATATCCTTCCGGACAACCTACTCCCACGTCTGCTTTGGTCTCCCCCTGCCCTGGGTTCACCTAACGAACTCCTCCTCCTCTCTTCTCATTACGTGTCCATACCACCTCAACCTACTGTCCCTCATTTTTTTCGCGATGTCCCCTATGACGATAAACTAGATATGATCACGCTCGGGTCACTTAAAATTGCTCGGTGGGTCACAGGTTCGCCACCGCTGACTGAGTCCATATCTTTTCATTCTGGTTATGGACGAGCTGCTGACTGGAGTAGGGAAATGCGCACCTCAGTGCATGGAATTTGCGGACGAACATGGAATTTGACTCCAGAGAAATAGTAGAAGAGGACCTAAACGATATTTGAGTAGCGATAGAGAAGGAGGGGGGGGGGGGCTGATTCAATATGAACATGAAGACAGAGTACAATTATATAGTTTTCAATTGAGAAGGACAGGGAAATAATGGTGACGTACTTTGTGGAGGAGAGGCACATAGTAAAAAAACGTTCCGAAGTTCAAGTACTTAAGGTAGAATCAATGCTCCAGAGTAATGGAGAGGTAGATGTGAACTATAGGATCAATTTAAGGTGGATGAAGTGGAGTGCTGTGTACTGCATGTGTGTGCATTGGATTGCTTATTGTTATTGTGCAATAGATCAGACACCATGCAATATTATAACCAACAAAGCATTAATTTACCTGTCAAAGTTTCTATATTTTGGTTGTAGAATGCGATGTTGGAATAAGTGGGGTAGGCGGGCATCCCCCCACGGACAACCCAACCTATATTTCTGCGAGTTCCAGACCCCTGGCTGGGGTGTCCCCAGTCAGAACATGTTCAGTGTATCGCAGACCCGACCCTGCCACAGACGGGATAAGGGTATGATGATGATGATGATGAAGTGGAGTGCTGTGTGAACGGAGGGTTTTAATAATGTGAAAGGGGAAATTCTACAAGGCAGTGGTTAGACCAGCTTTGCTATACAGATCCGAGTCTTGGGCAGTGCGGCGAAAGAGCCATGACAATAAAATGAGGATAGCTGAAATGCGGATGTTGCAGTACATGGGTGGGTGTCCAGAGTAGTCGGAATTACTAATGAGGGAGTATGTTAGGGGTAGCTTGGAGGTGGGGAAATCGTGGAAAAGATGAAACAGATTGAGGTGGTATGAACATGTGATGAGAAGAGGGGAGGAGGAGCCAGTTAGGTCCATTACAGGGATGCAGGTAATTAGAAGCACCCGCGGCAGAGGAAGACCTAAGTATACGTGGGAGCAGGGTGGATGTGGGATGGTGTGAGTGGAGGGATAAAGGTATAATGATGATGCATAATATGAACTGGATAGGAGTATTATGTCAAAGTACATCTTTCCTTTACTAGTGATAACTGACAGCTACACTGGGATTCAAAATTAAGAGAATAAAGGTATTTATTCTAATTAACAGCGTTCTCTAAGAACCGGCGCACCTTCAAGGTAAAAAAATAATAAACGGCGCACTGTTTATTAAAGGTACTGGATTCATCATCATCATATCCTTATCCCACCTGTGGCAGGGTCGGGTCCACGCAAACCCACGTTAGTACCAACATGGGTGATGGTAGTGAATGTTGGGTGCTGTAAATATCCCCTCTCCTACACCTACCTCCTACTCACCCGCGAGCAGCCTCCTAAGGGATCAGCCTGTTATGGCTGCTTGGCTTACTCCCCAACCAGGGCCGGCGCCATATTTTGCGGGGCCCTATGCAAACTAATTATGCGGGGCCCCGTGAAAACATGAAGCGGGGCCCTGTGCCGTCACACTGTTCGCACACCCATCACGCCGGCCCTGCCCCAACCCATTGGCTGACATAGTAATACGCAGACAAAATTGTTCTCAGGTCAGATAAAAGGGACTCCTTAAGTTCGCTCTTCGATATTCTCTTAATTCAGGGATTTTTCAGTCTAAAAATCAGACATCTTGACCTTAACTTCAAATTTAGCTTCACTTGGAAAAAAATGTGGTGTTGAATTTTCTTGATGATCCACATACATATTAATATCAGTGTAGAAGAAAGTTTTTAAGTGCAGATGACATCGTAAACGCACCATAGGGTCCATGACTTTATTAGGGAGGATCAAGCAGAAACAGAAGAGGTGCAGAAAGATAAAGAAAGTGAGGAAAGAGGAACTCATGGACTAGCAGTCCCATGACATACGTAACTTACACATACTTTCAGATGAGAGGAAAACAACTTCTCATGCAGGATGAGAGAACTGAAAAGTGCAGTATTTGACAAACATACAGATAAGTAAATGCAACATCATTATCATACCCTTATCTCGCCTGTGGCAGAGTCGGGTCGGGAAGCTCTAGCCCTCCACTCCCGCTTATCTCCCACCAGATCCCCATCCACTCCACATACTACCAATATCCTTACGAACAACCGGCTCCCACGTCTGCTTTGTCTTCCTCTGCCCCGGGTGCTTCCAACCACCTGCATTCCTGTAAACCGAACTTCCTCCAATCCCAAGCTACCCCTAATATACTCATTCCTAATTCTATCAGCTCTCACCATCTACCCCACACCCCACTCATGTACCGCAGCATTCGCATCTCGGCTACTTGCATTCTATTTACGTGGTTCTTCCTCACTGCCCAACGTTCTGCTACATATAGCATAGCTTGCTTAACCACTACCCTGTAGAACTTCCCTTTCAACTTGATTGGGACCCTGAATATCACAGAGTACCCTACTTGCCTGTCTCCACTTCAACCATCCCCCACTGATTGTATGGGTCGTGTGAGACAAGTAAATGTGAAAGCGGTCAAATATTAGTAGAGACAGACAAAGTGTCAGGATGCATACTACTACAATTACTACTAACCAGATTCTAGCCTATGGCAGAATTCGTGACTCTCTCAAACCTCCAGTAGAAAAATCGGCGCAACAGAAATAAAGGAAAGACATACCAAATAACAGAAAGGTAGGCAGCGGAAGCCGAGGAAGTCGAGTAGTGCGGAAACTGTTGAGTCACCAAGGTCGGGTCAAGTAAGGCCACAACATTACGTGGGTTTGTTACTACTTGTAAGTTCACAAGGGTTTGTTTGTTGTTTGTTGGTGTTTTAGGGCCCTTCAACTACTAGGTCATTAGAGTACCGTCCACTGCGTAGTTCTGATGCGGAGGCTGCACAGACACTACACTAATGCGACTATTTTTGGATACTATCGGTACCCAGTTTTCTCAAGCAGCCACTCATGTCAGTACTAATTGGGGTTGCGTTGCTTAACTTCAGTGATCAGACGAGAACTGGTGTGTCCAAAGCAAATTGCCGCTCAGTTCACAAGGGCTCAGGAATGAGTCCGAATCAGGGGTAGAATAAGGATCTGCATTTGATGACGAAAATACTGATGTAGTACTTTGATTGTTCTCTTAGCACATAACGTCTGCAAGTCGGTTGTATCGACCGGAAGGACAAATTAATTTTCATATCAGGATTTGAAAATCGCAATTTCTCTGAAACATGTAAAATTACCATAATGAAGACTTAAACTGTCAAGTATGTAGTATTTTTTCCTCAACTTCTTTAAATTTGGGAGGAGGGGGAAGTCGGCGGTAATTCATGTCCTATCGCAGTGCAATGTTTGTTTGTGTGATTTCGACGAACCTAAAAGGTATAATTTATCCTACTTAAACATAGCATATAAAGTGAAATCATTGAAAGATTTCTTATGTATTCTTAGATTGGCTTGCCTGTTTCTCCCGTTCGGTGTAGAGTTAAGAAGAAAACGACTGAAAGGACAAAAGAGGACAAGTGATATGTGTGTAGAATAAAAATGTAAGAGGCAAATGTTTCTTTTTCTTATTTTTAAATCGTCCGTCTTCTTCATCAGCACATCTTTAAGGCAGTCTTTCTCTCTCGCTCTTAATTTGCAATCACAATTTTGTGAATTTGTTAAAGGGGTTGAGATGCTACTAATCGGTCAAGAGTAACGCCTGGTGACAAGTTGATCCTTTTCAGAAGTGTCGTGGGTCTTATATTTTAATCACATTTAATTCCTTATCGTGAAATGTAAGAAAGAAATTTAGTATAGTGAGAGAAAAGGAAAAGTGAGGATGAGAGCGAGGTACGAAACATGTACACACATCTATTTTTCTGCTCTCCATTGTTTTTTTTTGGAAAAATTTTCACAAACTCTACAACATTTCAAAGAATATCAAAAGGTGGTCTCCCTATTCATTAACGTGATTATGTCTGAATAATGCCGTACGATTTCGTCTATGGTAACTTCTCTTTTGTTCACGCTTTAGAAATTAATTGAAAAATCAACAACCTACTTAATTGCGACACGTCCAATCGGAATAGATTTCTATATGCAGTTCACGTATGGTCGGTCGGTTGTGATTAACGTAAAACAGTGAAACTAAAAATTAATGTTATTGATTTTATAGTTTTGTGGCTCACCATGAGGGTTATTATCACTCAGTTGTCAGGTGCTGAAATAATTTCTTCATCGTCATAACAAAGTACTCATCGGTTTCGTGGTATTATCTCGTTTCCCCTCACTTTTTTTCCCAAAATTTTCAATAATCAGTTTCGGTAAGCGATCTCTGAAAATAGAAAAATGCTTCTTTAACAAATAGATCATACGAATATGAGAAGGGTTATGTATACATCATCATCATCATAACACCCTTACCCGCCTGTGGCAGGATCAAGTCTGCGGGTCCATTGAACATGCTCTTGACTGGGGGCACCTCAGCCAGGCGTCTGGAACCCACAGGAATATTGGCTGGGTTGTCTGTCTACCCCACTTGTCGCAACATCGCATTATACAGCCAAAATAGAAACTTTGGCAGGTAAATTAATGCTTTGTTGGATATGATATTACATAGTGTCTCTGACCTATGAGAAGGCTGATACAAAGTCGGAAAAATGTCACTCTGCTATGTAAATGCTGCATCGAGCATATCATCCACCATCAACATTACAGAGTTATATTTTTCCTACAAATAATCACTTTATTTTTGTTGTTAACTTTTTAAAATTATAATAATCAACATGGTCTCCAAAAGAATTGCTGTTCTTGTTTTAGAATGTACATTTGAAAATTTCTCGCTAGATGGCAGATCACTAGTTGCTATAGCAACCTGATTCGCATTGAGACGATGTCGGAATCGGTAAAGAGGTGAAATTATGACGTCATCGCCCCTATCGCCGTATTGGGAAAGGGAAGGAAAGAATCCAGGAGGGGCATGCGTTAGTTACTAAAGATCTCAACAAGATGGCAGCACATACTTGGGATGTGGCGGGCAGATAACTGACTCGCATCCAAGCGGAAGTCGTTTAAGACGAGACACACAAACTGTTGAATGGTCAATAGATGGGACCCTAAAAAAGGAAGAGGCAATTAATAAATAATCCAATTTAGCATTTATTTTTAATATTCTTTCCCCTGTTTATATTTTTTTCCATTTTGTAATTTTCAAGTTTGATATTAGAAATAATTATATTCGATAATAGTGCTTTTAATTTTGCAGGGGGCCAATCAACGGCCAAGAAGATCGTCACAAGATCTTTATTCAGTAGCAGGACAGTTACTCATCTAATATCTCTCGTTCACAGAACATCATCACCTCAGTATATGAACGAACACAGCCATTGTTTTTACAAACAGAGAACAACGGATTGAGAGAAAATCGGAGGACTATAACAAGGAGTGACTTTTTTGTCTTTCAGAAGAGTGGGGGTAAACATTTTTCATTATTGTACCAACGAGACCACTGGTCCGGTCAGTGTGAATCATTTCTGTTTAGTTCTGCACTCATTGCACAATGTCGGCTTAAATAATCTCTAACTAGATTATACACAGGAGTCATAAAAACAACATGACGTTTTTGTGGGATATTTACGGATGATGCTCTTTCTCTTTCCGCACGATGTGACTAAAAGGGGTGTGGCTTTGGGTCAGTGGCAGCCAGCCATACATAACCATTATCTAGCAATTCTTTGTCCTTCCAGTGTCTTTGCAGTATGTTTCTAAACTCCAGACTCATAGGTACTTAGTCTACCCAGCTATAGGCGAGAAAAAGGTAAATGGTGAGCATGGCTATACAGCACGAGAATGAGATACCATGGGTCGTCATGCAGCCCCGAAAATCTTGATTTTTACTTATGGAATAATACACGCAGGTGTTGCAAAAATCACCGAGGGTTTAGAATTTTCGACATTGTGCCCCATCAGTGTCGGATCTAGGTGTGAGGTTGAGGATAAAATAAGAAAAAAAAGAGGTAAAATGCAGACAAAAATGTAAAACTGTGTTGTATTAAGGTTTTATTTTATGAAGATTGACCCACTGATTGACTCCTTTGAAAAGGTAGACCCACCTCGGTGGCGTAGTGGTTAGCACGCTCGGTAACTGCGTCAGTAATTCTAGGTTCGGTACTGGACCAAGGTGGGTTGGCTTCTTTCGGGCGAGAGAGAGGCCCTGAGTGCGCCTTCTTTCAGATGGGAAGTAAAACCGAGGTCTCGTGTAGTGCACGATGTCATTTGCACGTGAAAGAGACCTCTCTACTACGCAATGGGTAGATGAGGTAAAATTTCTAGGTGTAGGAGCTCGCCCCCTGACGTCGGTGGAATTCCCCAAAAAACAATCAGTAGACCGATGATAAATAAGCATGGGGGTTGCAGCTTTGGTCGTCAACCAGCTGCAGAAAAACAATGACCAATATATCGCCCTTGTGTCCATTCAGAGGGAGAAGATGGGTACCCTGCCATAGCTGGGAAAAGGGCTAGAAGTTGCTTTCTTGCTACGCCGAAAAGATAGAATGAGTTCCTAAAAGAGGGGTACACCAAATGCTGAAATCCTGACTATTATAGAGAAAGACTGCATGGGACTATCTCATGCAGAGAACGTTGAACTCTAGTTGTGGTAGTAGGTACTAATATCACATCTGATGAATGATGGCAATGAATGAAAAATATTAGTACAGTAATGTGTTGCACCTGTTTCTGGAAGCCTGAAGTGATCCAGTATTTTTAATTATTGGAAGTGTTTCATAAGCAGATTAGGTGATTAAAAAGCCACTTCAATAATCAAGGAAGAAGGCAAAAGGGGGAGGGGAGTTTTTTTAACTTCCCGTTGCAACTATGAAGAGAATCAAGAGTGTTGTTAAGGAAGAAAAGCTCCCCCTTTGGCTGTGATTTTTAACTGTACATCAGTGCTGTGAGGGAAAGTCTAAGTTTGATACCCGTTTACAATACACGTTAGTGAAGAAACTTGGGGTTCTGCGTGTACGTACGTACTACAGGTTGGAAGAAAATTTCGCTAAATCTACTCGAAGTAACACTCATGGATTGGCTCTTCTCTGTTTCAAGCAATTATTGCGAATTCAATTAAGTTAATTACTGCCAACAAGCCTTCAAAAACTGTAACCATTTGGTAACCATGCCACTCTCTATTTGGAAAAGCAATAAAAAAAATCGATGCTAGTTATCACAATGTGCCACTAGATGCCGTTGTGGTGGCCGAAAGAACAAAAAAGACGCAAAGTAGGCGTCTACTAAGATGGCGGATGGACTCTTCCTTCCGCGGTTTTGATGTGAAAATCTAGGGGAAAGTGAATATTCATACATTTGACATCAACCATTTCAAGTGAACATTGTTTGGATTCGGACAGTTTCATCAAAACGATCAAGAGTGTGAAGTGATATATTTTCCCTCCTCATTTCTATGAATTATGATGCAACGAACTATGATGGGCTATTGAGACGCACCCTCGTAGTGCGACATCCATAAATGTTCACATAAATATATACATTATATAAAAAAAAAGAAACAACTAAAGAAAGACCCACCTGCTACACGTCGGATTAGTGAATTGATTTTTGAAAATTTGTTTAAAAAAAAAAACGAAATTGATATTCCGTTTTGCTATTCGTGTAAACTTCGTGAGAAATTTTCTTTTCATCGCTGGAAAAGAGACAGTGGGATTGACATGGAATGCCCTCTACGGTTTCGAATTGGAAGCAACAAGAATAGAACTGAGAGAATTTCATCAAAATTCTTTTTTTTGTTTAAATAATCGAACACGAGATTCTTTTTTTTTTGAAAACTTTGTTCTATAACTGCTAATCACAGTTGAAGAATTTCAAGAATTTCATAGATGAAGATTTCCAAAGGGACGTCATCATCAATTTGGTTTTGTCAAAGATGATAACATTGACGATGACATCTGTTGCAAGTCAGCATCACCAACAGGTAGGTTATGAAATGAAATTCAACTGTATATACAGTATATTCTCTTCTCGTTCTACGTATTCGTTTTAAATTTGTTCTTTTTTCAAATTCCGAATTACAATTTCGTTTCTTTTAGCTCTGTCTAAATGTCGAGATTAGTATAAGATTTCTATTGATGTCGTTGTTATTTTTGTCAGTTTCCTATGTTTCCAATTAACTGTTGATTTTATTTTGTCACCACTACATCATCATTGTTATCATTATCGTAACAGCGATCATGCCATGCCCTTCTCTCTCTTTCTCTCTTTGTCCACTTCTTTCTCATTTAGTAGACCTTTTCAATTCCGTTTTCGCTTTTATAAATCAAATTATATAATTGTACATCTTCTCCAGTTACACTTAATGGAGAGATGTGTGATTGAATTGCGGTTTAATTCATCATTATTATGACATATCTTTAGGTCATCATGTTCGATGCTCTTTATGATGTATTTGAATTATGTTGCAAATTGAGTCTTGGAGGAAGAAACACAATTATTTCTAGCTCTACAGCTATAAACTTTAAACTCTGTAAAACTTAGGGTAACACCACTCAATTATGGTAATTTTTTTAAGTTTTACCTTTCCTCCTTTTCTACAAACTCCAAATCCATGAAATGTAGCAGTGAACAAAAATGATTTGCATCTCAACTTCATCACGATTTCTTAAGATTGATTATAAGGTACTGTTTTATAGCTCACATATTTGTTTCATGACGTAGGTTATTAAAAAGAAACAGAATTTGAATAGGTCCTTATCCGTCTAAGGGAGGTATGGATATTAAAACAGGACTCTAAGGACTCTATCACGTGTTTGATAATTTCTAGATGAGGAAAATGATGGTATTGTTCAAATCAACGTCATCTATCTTAAGTTACATTATTATTATTCTTATTATTTATTTTTGAACCACATGTTGGCTCAGACGCAGTTTATAATTGGTACTTCGATAGGATTTTTGTATATCAATTCCGAGTGGCTGAGAAAATATATCGGTACAGTATACAGTATGTTGCATTTCGTTTAAATCTACAACCAAATAATTTCCGTTACATTTCATGTCACATTAACTCATAAATGTACACTAGACAGTTTGAAATCGCGCGTTTATATAAGTTAGAATAATTTATGCGCGTTAAAAGCGCAGTCCTATTAAATAGGACGACAGATAACACGATTTCGAGGGGTGGGATATGATTCATGAATGGGTTGGTTGATTTCACATCAGATTATTATTATTATTGTTGAAAAGGATAGTCACCGACGCTAGGGAGCCTATAATGACGACGAGGTAGCTTTTTTTATTTAGGATATCTTACCGATTTATATAGAGGTGATTTTTTTGACGTTCAAGTAGCACTGAACGGTGTGCGAATTGAACGATTTTCCTTTCCACCTGTAGCATCAATCTAATGGAAGCAGACCGTCGGCTGTCGGGCCGTCAACATTCAGAATCCTTGACGGCGATTTAACCTTAAGGAATTCACTCTCCTCCAATAGACCGTTTCGGTGGCTGAGTGGGCCCTTCAACTACAAGTTCATTAGAGCCCCGTCCACTGCATAGTTCTAGTGCAGAGGCTGCACAGACACTACACTAATGCGACGATTTTTGAGTATTAGCGGTACCCAGTTTTCCCAAGCGGCCGCCCATGTCAGTACTAGCTGGTTTGTTGTTTGTTTGTTGGTGTTTAAGGTCCCGTCAACTACGAGGTCATTAGAGACCCGTCCACAGTATAGTTCTTATGCAGAGACTGCACAGACACTACACTAATGCGACGATTTTTTGGTATTAGCAGTACCCAGTTTTCCCAAGCGGCCACCCATGTCAGTACTAGCTGGGGTCGTGTTGCTTAACTTCAGTGATCAGACGAGAAGTGGTGTGTCCAACGCAATTTACCCCTCCCGCGATGAATTGTGTCTTTCGGACGAGAAGGAAGCGTCTGCCGTTGGATGGGAAGTAAAGCCATGGTCCAGTGTGGTGTGTACGTTGTTACTACTCCACATAAATGGACTATTACCAAGTTACTTGTAGAAGCTCGCCTCCCACCCCGGCGTTTTTTGAAGAAATGTGCCATAACTAAGAAAATAGGCTGACGTTAAATAAGCAGGAGTTGTATCATTAGGTCACGGTAGCTGGGCACGTAAAAATACCGTTGTGGATTCCCGATTCCAATATGGGATAAATGGGTACCCTACCCTGCCATAGGTGGGAAACGGATTTTTTGTCCTTTACAGTTCTAGTTCTGCTTGCATCTCTCGAACTTATGGGAACCTGATCCCGCAATAAGGAAAGGGTTTTTTTAAAGAATATGATGAAGATCAGGGATGAATATTTTACTATGTAGCCTCACCTCATCGTGACCCATAAATAAACAACGGTGATTCTGGATTCCTGTATACAAAACTTCTGAAAGGGTAAATATTTAATTGCTTGTATAACCAATAGGTTGTGATGTGATTGTTACACTAACGGGTTGGGGAGTAAGCCAAGCAGTCATAACAGGTAGAACCCTTAGGAGACTGCTTGCAGGAGATGAGGAGATAGGTGTTGAGGATAAGGAGCGGGGAAATTTTCACCACCCAACGTTCTTTACCAACCACTCATGTTGGTACTAACGTGGGCTTGCGCTGCTTAACTTCAGTGATCTCACGAGAACCGGTGTGTCCAACGCAACTTGGCTGCACAACAGGGTAGCGGCGAATTGCGTTGAACACACCAGTTCTCGTCTGATCACTGAAGTTAAGCAGCACAACCCCAGCTAGTACTGAAATGAGTGGCGGCTTGGGAAAACTGGGTACTGCTAATACCAAAAAATCGTCGCATTAGTGTAGTGTCTGTGCAGTCTCTGCATAAGAACTATGCTGTGGACGGGGCTCTAATGACCTTTGTAGTTGAAGGGTCCTAAAACACCAACAAACAACAACAATGCATACTTGACGTTGGCACGCACACAACACAAGAAATCACAGTTTTACTTTGTATTCGGAAAGGAAACTAGGCGCGCCTTTAGGTCACTAAAAGCCACCAAACCAACTTCGGCTAGGATCGGAACTGTGGTCATGAGCTCAAGAGTCAAGCACACTACTAAGTGAACTAAGTGAAACATTTGGACATTTCAAAGTAGAGGGGCGGGATATCGTCATCGGTCAGTAGAGAATCTGCGTTGTCTGAATTCAAACTTAGATTAACATTGCTACAGGTTTCAAGGGCTAGATACTGGATCCTACTGGTTAACCCGTCTCTCACATGAGGAAATTTCGAAGCTCTGACTGTACTTTATGACTAAAGTATTTACTTCAATTTATTTGAATTCATAGATATACTGTAGAAACCTATGACTATAGATATCTATATCTAACTTATACAGTTACTATACTATTTATATCGATATCTAACTTATATCTATATATAGATGCAGATATAGGTTTGGATAAATTGAAGCAAATCTTTAGTGATAATTTGCTATCGGGAAGCCTTCATACATTTATATACCTAAAAAAAACCCCACCCAGAACTAGTGTCTTAAAAATTACAGTTATTGAAAGGAAATACTAGAATCAAGTGGAAGCAGCAACAATTTTGTCTATGGTTGGGAAAGCAGCTTAAAAATCGCGTCCGTTTTGAGTATTTGTGAAGATTCAACGTAGCGCACGTACTGTGTTTAAAACGAGATCAGATTATATCCGGAGAAAATGACTGGTCTGGATAAAGTAACAACAACGACAAAAAAAATCCTAGAAAAAGTTTGGGATAAAATAACGCTCTTTATTCAGTGATTCAGTGCTGTACCCCCATCCCCCCTCTTAACCCCGCCACCTTTCTTACTAAGGATAAAGAAATTCTAAAAAAGAGGGGGAAGGGGGAATCCCACTGAACCACCCTAGCCATTTTGTCACTCATAGAAATTGGCAACTTGTGTACGACATATTTCCTCCTCATGCGGCCTACGTAAGTTTTTGTAAAGTAACTACTCGGTGTGTTTTTTTTTGCCTCCTTTTCTTTCCTTTATCAATCTGCTAGTACTTTTGAAATGTATTTGAAATGTCAGTCAGCAACAGCATAATAGTGTTTATTTCCATATTTTTGTAAGCAGGAAATTATTTCCCACGATACAATAAGAGATGTGGAATTTGAAGATGTGCCCACGTTCATGCCCCTTTGCATCCTTTAAATTATGTATGTGTGTATATATATATATCTCTATTTTGTTGTTCACCTGTTCACTATGTAAAACGGAATCGTTTTATCTGGTAAGAAGTTTTATATCATGTTTTTTTTTCTCGTTTCTTATTATGTCTCTCCCACTCACCTCTTCCTGCCTCTCTCTCCTCTCCAGCTTCATCATTCTGGCGGAGAAGAAAGAGGGAGATGGTTGAAAATTTAGTTTGAAACATAATCTCAATGAAGATGTAATGTCTGCCAGTCCCTTCTTTCAACATTGTTATTATAAAAATGTATTAGTGGGTTGGTAAAATTACAATAATGTGGCTATCGGTCAATCGGCTTGGAACCCTCTTTCTTTTCTCTCTCTCTCTCCCATCCGCCCCTTCATCCTGTCCATTTCTTCCGCTTGGATCGCCTATCAGACAGGCACCACATCGTCCTTTCTGTTTTTTTTCTTGCTGAACTCGAAACGTTGAATAGCCGTTGTCGTCCACTACTCAAACTGTATGATGATTTTATTTGGGGGAGGGGAGGGGGTCCTACGGGTTCTTTAATGTACGGGTGACATGATAGGTATAGACTTCGAAGTTCCTATCTGATGGATGGGGTGTCGAGAACAGATAGGATTAGGAATGAGTATATTATGGGTAATGTGAGGGTGGGGACAATCAAGGGACAGATCATCATCATCATCATCATACCCTTATCCCGCCTGTGGTAGGGTTGGGTTTACTGGTCCACTGAACATGCTCTGACTAGGGGCACCCCAGCCAGGCGCCTGGAACCAGCAGGAAATATTGGCTAAGTTGTCCGTTGGGGATGCCGGCCTACCTCACGAATTGAGACGATGACGGGACAGATGAGAGGGAATATATTGAAGTGATATGGGCATGTGATGAGAAGAGGGGAGAAGCTGGTTAGGCTCATTACGGGGATGCAGATTATTAGAAGCACCCGAGGCAGATGAAGACCAAAGCAGACGTGAGATTAGGTGTTGGGTGGATGGGGACCTAGTGGGAGATAGGCGCGAATGTAGGGTCAGAACCCGCAGACCCGGTTCAGCAACAGGTGGGATAAGGATATGATAATGATTTGATGGAAGGCACAGACTGGAGGTATTTCTCATTCCCACACTACAGAGAGAGTCGCCGACCTTGATCGGGATTGAAACCTCGTTTTTCTCGCAAAAAAACCTCAGTAATCAACAAAAGATGCTATTATAGGCCTATTACGAGAGCGAAAGAAGAGGAAAGGACATCTCGGTAGAGAAGTACAGTACCGTGTTTCCCCGAAAATAAGATCCAGCCAAAAAGTAAGACCTACCAAGATTTTTCCAGATGTGCTTAATATAAGCCCTTCCCCGAAAATAAGCCCTATGAGAGCCCTAAAGGCTGCCACACACTATCCAACTTGTTGGGCCAACCTCCCAACCAACCCAACAAATTGTGTAGTCTGTAGGCGTGTTGTGCGACCATTCCGACAGTCGGGCAAGTTGGTTGGATGAAACGATCCAACCGCTGGCTCCTCCTCCCAATCACCCAACACATTGTATAGTCTGTGTCATGGTTGGCCCAACTGGCCAACGAAAGAACGTGGGGCAAAAGAGCACAAAGAGCACATCCGTTTTTGTTTCCTGCATCTGATAGGGTGATTTCATTAAAGGGAGTGGTGAGTATAGATCAGTGATTCTCAACCACTGTGCCGCGAGATTGAAGAAATGTGCCGCCAGAAATGTGTCCCCTGAAGGAGGGACTTGCTGAAGCAATGGGCATGAATATTACCGTTCTTACTACTCGCTAAAAAGCATAGGGCTAGGTTACAAGTAGCAGGCGAGGGTACCCATCTTGTCTCTCCGAGTGGACACAAGGGCGCTATATTGCGCAGTGTTTTCCCTCACCCAGTTGCTGACCATATCTACAACCCCTATCCTTTCTATCGTCTCTCTACTGTTCGTTGGGACCCAGGGGGTGAGGTCCTACACCTGGAAATTTTGCTTCCTCTATCCGTTCCATAATAGAGAGGGTTCTTTCACATGCATATGTCATCATATGCGACACAGAACCTCGGTTTACTGCTCATCTGAAAGAAGGTGCACTCAGGGTTTCTCTCGCCCAAAAAAGCTGACCGTAATAATAAGCCGACCCTATGATTTTAAAAGATAATATTACAGAAAAGAATAAGACATTCCCCGAAAATAAGCCCTAGTGCTCAATTCGGCACCAAAATTGAAATAAGACAGTGGCTTATTATCGGGGAAACACGGTAGAAGTAACTGTTGGTCTCCTCCTACCCTATTTCAGCATTCGTTTTTCATTTGTTGAATCTCAATCCTTTTGTTACCTCGAGTTTCCCAAATCCCACCCTCTCTTTCTCTTATCCACTTTTTCTTTCTTGAGTGCCCGTCCTCCTAGTACTTGTTAGACTGCTTGGCACCGATGGCAGACAGTATTAGACATGATACTCAGAATGGCAAGGATATGGTTTGCTGCTAGTGACGGGCGGCGAATTGCGTTGGACACACTAGTTCCCGTCTGATCACTGAAGTTAAGCAACGCAACCCCAGCTAGTACTGACATGGGTGGCCGCTTGTGAAAACTGGGTACCGCTAACGCCCCCCCCCCCCAAAAAAAATCGTCACATTAGTGTAGTGTCTGTGCAGTCTATACATTAGAACTACGCGGTGGATGGGTCTCTAATGACCGTGTAGTTGAAAGGACCTAAGACACCAACGAACAATGCAAGTGGCCCCCTGTTTTATCCTATTCAGGTTCGGTACAGAAGTAGGAAGGCTGAGTAATAAAAGTGAGGCAGAAATAGAGAGAGAGGGAACCGGAGATTACAGTAAAGTTGTATTTTGAACGTCAAATCCCTCGCTGTAATTCTTGCTGCTAACATATTTGAGGGAGGGGCGGTTTCATTAGGCTTCATGTCTCCTGGTGTACAGGTGAATTTCAAGGTGGGTCAGCCCCTAAAAAAATCACTTTGGGGGTGGCATCGATCGTCACCATCTTAACTTGTCGCATGTCAATGTATTTTTGCTTTCGTAGTTATAGCAGTCCCCTAGTAGCTCTGAGAAAAAAAAACGGTGCACTCAGCGGATCCTCCTGGACCTTGTTATTCATCATATCACCCCAAACACTATCAGGGCTGTATCTCCTGAAGTTTGATTGACTAGGTCGATTGCTCACACCTACATTTTTTTGTGTGTTGTGGCAAGAACCTCTAAATTGTAAGATTTTAAGGTTATGTTGTTATTGTTAAACATTGTTAATAAAAGTTGTCAAGTGTGAGTCAGACATCGAGGATGTATTACACCCAAATCAAGTTGAATTGTTGAAAGATTACAGAAAAGATACGGTTATCTGATGAAATCAAGCATTTACAAATATTTTGTTATTATTATTGTTGTTAAAAAATATAGGCCAAATGTTATCAAATGAAATGCTCATTTTAAAGTTTTTTTTTTGTATGAAATTTAACGTTATCTCATGTTATCATACTCCTATCCTATCAAGGGCGCGGACAAGCCTGAGAGATTTGGTCCCGACGACTACTTCCTCTACATCAGGGGTGGCCAACCTTTTCAATAGGCCGGCCAAATTTATGAAATAATATTCCCTGCCGGGCCACGCACCTAATTTTTGTTGTTGTTGAATTGTCCGAGTGCCCTTGACATCTGTCCCACTGCCAATGCTTTGCTATGGCTCTGCAACAAGGTGCAAGATTTAGAGAAGCCCCCCCCCCCACCATTCAGAGAAGTTTGGAAATCCCAGAACTACTGAACATATTACCTGACGGATACACTGCATGTCAGGGAAGTATCTCTAGAATTTTCCGCCCTAGGTAGCCGCCTAGGTTTGTCTGCCCCATGAGCCGCCTAGGTTTGTCTGCCCCATGAGCCGCCTAGGTTTGTCTGCCCCATGAGCCGCCTGTGGTCAAACGCTTGCCTGGTTGATGCCTCGTTTTGGCCACCCCTGCTATACATTTGATTTGTCCCGATGTAGCACCCATTCTCGTAAAAGTGTTGGACATTGGTCTTCAATGGCTTGCTATAGACCACATGCCCATAACCTAGCAGTTCGGAAACAGGGTTAAATTGGCCTAAAGGGTTAAAAGTAGAAAATTCGTCTACACTCGTCCTCTGGTGGAAGAGAAGTAAAATAACGATCCCGTTTAGGGTGCACGATGTCATTTTCATGTAGAAAGAACCCTCTGTGCAATCAAAATAAAAATCTACTAACCCTTTCCTGGCTATAGTAGGGTGACGATGTTTGTCGCATTGGGTCACCCGAATGACAATTTAAACGGCATTAAACCGCAGTGGCTGCCTTATAATGCCGCAAGAACACGTCACAACAAGTTGACCTTTCACAAATCATTTTGTTTTTTTTTCGTGGGTATTCTGGCGTCCAGTACACAGTCGCTTCCCATTTCCATAGGTGGAGTGGCACAGGGCTCAAATTTATAAGGTGCGTAAATTTAAGTATGAAATAACTTTTTTCATATTATAATTCAACAAAGCAACTCCTAATCCTTTTCCCGCCTATGGCAGGGTCCGGTCTAATTCTTGTTTCTCTCAATTTACACACGAGTGATATATTGAAATTTTCTCCGCAGCCGACTGGTGACCAAATTTGCAGTTGTTTGTTGGGGTTTAAGGTCCCATCAACTACGAGGTCATTAGAGACCCGTCCACTGTATAGTTCTAATGCATATACTGCACAGATACTACACTAATGCGACGATTATTGGGTATTAGCAGTACCCAGCTTTCCCGAGCGACCACCCATGTCAGTACTAACTGGGCTTGCGTTGCTTAACTTCAGTGATCAGACGAGAACTGGTGTGTCCAACGCAACTCGCCGCTCCCACCAAATTTGCAACCCCTATGCTTATTTATCGTCGGGCCTATTATTCATTGGGGCAGTGATGGGGCACTCTCCCTTATCTTGCCTCGAAGAAGGCATTGGTTATCGTATTCTAAAGGTGGTTGATTGATATTCAGAATTCGCGCACATAGTAACCACTGTGTTCTGACGAATAGATCGGAGCTGTTCGGATGAAGTTTTGACATCGGCAGAACTCGCATCCACTGTAACCATAGCCTAAAGCTGCACCCTGTTTGTTTATTTACCATCGGTCTATTTGTCTTCGTTAAGACACTTTTCTCCACCGACAACAGGGGACGAGCGCCAAAACTTGGAAATTCTCATTTGACGGAAGACGCACTGCACTGGGGGCTTCTCTCTCGCCTGAAAGCCAAACAGCCTCGATCCACTGACGCAGTGGTCGAATATGCTACTTGTGTGTCAAAGAGGCCGGCACATGTGGCAAAAATATGCAGATTTGATAAATTCTAGATTTAAGAGTTGGCGCCCCCCCCCCCGGGAATCAATAGGACGAGAAAGTGGGGATGTGGCACGCGGGTCTGCAGCCGGATACGTATGAATACTGTCCAAAAGTTCACTTGTGTGTTCTCAGTATCAATGGGACAAATGAACACTCGAATCTGTCATTGGCGGGAAATAGGAATTTTTAATAATGATGAGTTACCTTGGTCGAATAGGAGGTCGTTTTAAAGAAGCTAGGGGCCTCTTTCGGGATTGCACCTTTAACGATAGCCGGTCAGCTCTAGAAGTTAGTAACGCGACAGCGCCAGGTGGAGGTTGCAAGGTAGTTTAAACGATGTACATATTGTTGCATTCTTCTTCTTTCTTTGTTGGTGTTTTAGGGCCCTTCAACTACGAGGTCCTTAGAGCCCCGTCCACTGTGTAGTTCTGATGCAGGGACTGCACAGACACTACACTAATGCGACAATTTTTGGATACTAGCGGTACCCAGTTTTCCTAAGCGACCACCCATGTCAATACTAACTGGGGTGTAACTGTGTCCAACGCAATTTGCCTCTATTTGGTGCAGAAAGCGATGTTTGAGACATCTTATACTGAGAGACCATCACCTTTCTCGTTCAGAATTGAACCTACATTGGTATGAAATCACATCTTGTTCGATAAGCTCATTGATTGGACCCTGTTGTACCTGTCTCCTCCTACTCCTTTGATCTTTCTTTCCCTTCCCTTTGGTGCAGTTTGTTTACAATCCGAGTTCATTTATCGCCAGGTGGAGAAGCGAGCGTCAGGTTTTGCTGTCCTCCATATGCAGTAATTAAAAAAAAGGCTGTGGGGTTTTATTTTCTCTGAATTAAAAAATAATCATTCAGAGAGGAAAAGTGGAAAACTAAACTAAAAAAAGTAAATTAATTAAACCCTTCTTCCGCTAATCTTTATATGATGAAGTTTTTAGATGTGGCGCTTGGTTCAAGTGCCCTTTTTCCTTATTCGCCCCCCCCCTTCTCTTCCGAGCTGTTCCTGCGTTGCATCTGTCTCTCATCACTTTCATCTTTAACTTTTTAAAAGACAGAAAAACTGTGAGGGGAATGTGCGCCTTACCTCTCACCTTATTTCCCTCCTCCCTCCACATATTGCATTTCTCCATCTTACAATGTTTTTTCCCCTCCTTCCATTTCTTACCCCTACCTTCCCTTACCCCCGAATTTGTACTGACATGAAAGAGCGGAGGGAGAAACTATCTGGGGTTAATCAACGATGAATTATTGATCACTTTAATTCTGATTAAGGTTAATCAACGTCTTTTATTTCTTGATGTTTAGTTTTTCCCCTCTACTAGTAGTCATTTCTTCTTCTGAGGGCGTTCTCGTCATCCCTCCTTCCACACCACCGCCATCACTATCCCCTTCCCTTTCTTTATTTTACATCCCCTTGATTTTTAGCACACACCTGTTACATCTCCCTCTCTCTTTGGGCTGTTCAAATCTCTACCATGCACCTCAGCAATGAGAAATCGGACAAGAAATTGATAGGTGTACATTTTTTTTGCGTGCCTGAAAATGTTTTCTTGTTTTAACTCCTCCTCTTCCTTCTTTGGTTCCCTCTCGTTCCCTCAAAAATCAGGGTAGGGAGAAGTCGTTTTTTTTTGTTGCTTCAGTCTCCTTGCTGTGCTGTTCTGCTCCTGCAGCAGCAGCAGCAATGGAGTTCTGCGCTCAGTCGATTCTGTTGCAGTGGTGCAGCAAATGTAAATATCGAAATACGGTATATATAAACGAAAAAAGCCTCACGGCACAATTTATTCAAAAATTTTGTATTAAAATTAGTCGAAGCTACTCAATATAATGTTTAAATGCACTTAAAAAGATTGTTTTTAATGGATTCTGACACAGGTCGGTCTATTTCGATTAACCGCCTCCCATCAACAATATTTTTTTTTGTTAAAGGACTGTTGGTATTTTAGGGGATTATGGGAAAGTTTTGCTAGATGGGGAGAAATGCACAATCTAACAGGGTGCACATTGTGTGGGGGCGGCGGGGAAATTAGTATGAGTTGTTGTTTGTTGGTGTTTAAGGTCCCATTAACTACAAGGTCATTAGAGACCCGTCCACTGTATAGTCCTAATGCATTGATTGCACAGACACTACACTAATGCGACGATTATTGGGTATTAGCAGTACCCAGCTTTCCCGAGCGACCACCCATGTCAGTACTAACTGGGCTTGCGTTGCTTAACTTCAGTGATCAGACGAGAACTGGTGTGTCCAACGCAACTCGCCGCTCCATTACTATGAGATTGAACTAATGTTGCAGAGCGGTATGGGCGTGTGTGGAGGGGCTCGTTAGGTCCATTCCGAGGATGCAGATTGTTGGAAGCACCCGGAGCAGGGGAAGACCAAAGGTGACTTGGGAGCAGATTGTACCTAAAGATATTGAAGTGTGTGTGGACGGGGACCTCGTTGAAGATAGGGGGAAATGGAGGGCTAGAATCCGCAGACCCGACCCGATCCTACCACAGGCGGGATAAGGGTATGATAATGATGATGGAATACCATTTCCTTGACGATCAAAGGTCGCCTCGGTAGCATGCTTATCTTTTGAGGTCAAGATTCACAGGTACGATCCTGACCGAGATGAATGGTGGTTTCCTTTTGTGTAAGCCCCTGTATGCCCCACCAGTATACAGCAGGGGTGGCCAACTTTTGTGTACATAAGATCTACTTTTTCTCTCAAAAATGTGTCGCGATCGACGTTTTATCTTAAAAAAAGTGTCGCGATCGACGTTTTATCTTAAAAAAAGTGTCGCGATCGACTTGTTGTCATAGGTTTAGTCAAAGTGGGGAAGGGGAGGTTCGATACTAGACCCACCTCGGTCCAGTATCGAACCTAGAACCACTGACGCAAACCTAGAAATACTGAGCCTTCACGTCACCGAGGCGGGTCCTAAGTCAACACATCGCGAGTGATCGACCAAAATTGGCTTCGCGATCGACTTGTTGGCCACCCCTGGTATACAGTATGTGCTGAGCAAGATTTAAGAACTGATTCTTGAATTGCCCTCCTTAAAACTTCATATTGCCCCCCTCCCCCTTGTGGTGTAAACTGAAGGAGATGGGGAAAACTTTGAGTGTTCGCATTCGTAAAGGGGTTCCGTGTGATGCGTGCAATTGCTCGATTGCATCTAAAATTTTGAACCAAGTGTTTCAGGTGCAGAGGGCTCATTATCTGGTGCTAGTGGTCCTATTTGCAGGCAGCCTATCAACAAACTCAGCGGATATTAGAAGGGGGGGGGGGGCAAGGAATCAACCCGTCTATACCAGGAAATGGTGCAATTTCACATATAAACTGTACAGTACAGTCTTTTTCTGCGTTGAAAGGGTGCCACTGCACATCTTACATTGGGGATCAACGACTTCTTAGGGGGGGTGGTACACACACTTGTGGTTTCTTCCTATCGTTCATTACTACCGGTATATTACTTGTGTCAGCCAGTTTTGAACCTGACGAACTGACCTTCCAGGTGAACTGCACATACAAGGTCCACTCCTTCCCCTTATCCTCATTACTTCTCCACAAAATGTGATTCCGATTCGCCCTCTCGGGTCACCCTTGTGAAGGAGGATGGGTAAAGTCAAAAGAGGTCGGGTTTAATTTCTTATGAGCTTATAAAAATATTGGACAATCGATGGTTGAATAGTGAGGGTAGGAGGGAGGGCTGTGGATCAGGACGAAAAGGTTAAGCGTCTAGTAAGTGCAGGACCAGTTCAGTGCCATCATTCGTAAAAAGAGACAAAGATTGACGGCGACATGTAGCGAGGCAGTGGAGCGGATATACTTATCTACGGAAGCCTTAAACAAGGAAGGAAGGATTGTTGGTCGGTGATGAGGGGAATGAGAGAGAGAGGGGGGAAGAAGAATGTGCAGGAGTTAAGAAGAAATGATTTAGCCATAAGTAATTAGGCAAATATTTTGTTTTCACCACTCGAAAAACTAGACTGAAATATACACATCGGGCCCTTACTAACCATCCTTCCAGTGGAACGGTCGGTAATAATTACTTGCAAACTGCTGCCCCACTGAACCCTTTTTTTTTCGTGTTTTGGTTCGTCTTTTATTATCCCCTTCTCTTCTCCTTCTTCCCTCTATCCCTACCCCTCTCTTTTCACCCTTCCCTCGAGTAATTTCTTTCCTCTGCTCTTGACAGAGAAGAAACCAAGGGGTGTTGAGGGGAACAGCATTTATACATCTCATAATTCTGGAATTGTGGTTCAGCTATCAAAACCATGTAATTGTTCTGTTAATCTTTCAAGTATCATCCTAATATTTCTCATGACCACTTGAAAAAAAGTATGTTATACATTCAATGCTTATATACTTGAATGCGTAATTAAAATTGAGGGAGGAGGGTGGTGATCATGGTGGCGATGGCGCGTGGACTGGGGCGGTCGGCCCATGTAGAGAGAAGTCGTTTATATTTCTCTCTACACATCAATAATTGCAAGAGAGAGAGAGGGAGAGAGAGAGAGGGAGAGAGAGAGGGAGAGAGAGAGAGCGAGAGAGAGAGAGAGGGAGAGAGAGGGAGAGAGAGGGAGAGAGAGAGGGAGAGAGAGAGGGAGAGAGAGGGAGGGAGAGAGGGAGGGAGAGAGGG
>JAAFCE010009126.1:8390570-8433534 GCA_013389805.1 Trigoniulus corallinus
GGGAGGGGGAGAGGGAGAGAGAGAGGGAGAGAGAGAGAGGGAGAGAGAGAGAGGGAGAGAGAGAGAAAGAGGGAGAGAGAGAGGGAGAGAGAGAGAAAGAGGGAGAGAGAGATGTCATCATTATTCCTAACCCTTTTCCTGTCTACAGCGGGATGAAAAATCCCATTTGTCCCGGTGGAACCTTAAGGGCGGATTGTTTGTGGCCAGTATTTTTAGGTATTCGGTTGCCTAATGTCACACAACCCTTGCTTATTTAGCATTAGTCTGTCTACCTGTATATTTTTCTTCCCAAGACGGGACTATTTACATTTTCAGACGCCATGGGGGGGGGGGGGGGGGGGGCCCCTACTACTATGTTACTATGCTGGGGAGTGAGTCAAGCAGCCATAACAGGCCGAACCCTTAGGAGGCTGCTTGTGGATCAGGTAGGTGTAGAGGATGTAGGAGAGGGGAAATTTGCAGCACTCAACGTTCACTATCAACCACCCATGTTGGTACTAACGTGGGTTTGCATTGCTTAATTTCAGTGATCTCACGAGAACTGGTGTGTCCAATGCAACTTGGCCGCACTAGGGCTACACTAAGGCCTGGTGAATCTAGCCGATGTAAGCCATAACAGGCCGAACCCTTAGGAGGCTGCTTGTGGATGAGGTAGGTGTAGGGGATGTAGGAGAGGGGAAATTTGCAGCATTCAACGTTCACTATCAACCACCCATGTTGGTACTAACGTGGATTCAATTGCTTAACTTCAGTGATCTCACGAGAACAGGTGTCCAGTGCAACTTGGCCACACTAGGGCCTGGTGAATCTAGCCGATGTAAAACTTCAGAAGGTGAGAGGGTCCAGCTAATGGGATAACGGGTAAAAGTCGAGGGACTGGCAAAGCAGTTTCTGATGTCTAGCTAAGACGGTACTAGGCCCATTAGGTTTTCTCGAGTGGGATGGGGTTTCCCCCGTGCTAGTAGACTGGGGAAGTAGGAGGGGAGGAATAAATCTCTATTTTTAGCCTTTTGTAGTTGCAGATCGGCCACTGGTCCCTTCGGAGATGAACCTCTCCACATTTTCCATGGTTGCAACAGGGGTTGCAGCTTTGGTTAGCAGCCGGCTGCGTAAAAATACCGTCAAATAGATCGCCATTGTGTCAATTCAGAGGGATAGAGATGGGTAGCCGACTCTGCGCTACGCGGAAAAAAGTCTTACTAGTTGCTTGCTTTGCTTTTTTCGTCAGTATCCTTTAAATTGGGAGTGGAACTGACCAATGAATAATAATAAGTCAGGTAACAACAATATTTGTAATGTGAAATCAGTTCGGACTCAACAACGTCGTCATCTTCCATTCAAAATGGCGGATCGATCGCCGAAATAATCGAAGTGGTACTTCCTCCTCTCAAGTCATACACATTTATTATTTTATTTTTCGTTTTGAAATGGAGTATGAAATTTCGAAATGGATCCAATCCAATGAAAACCCTTGCATTTTTTAGACGTCTCCCCTTGCTTGGTTTTACCCTTCATATTTCTTTTTAATTTTTTTCCGCTCTCAGCTCTCACTACTGATCCATAATTCTTCTCTCCAAAATCTCCTATTGTTTACGACAAAAATTCAGTCCACAGCTGTTAGCATCCTATAAAATTTCTCAAATCTATTTTTCTTTTAGAGATTTCGTAATCTTACATAATATATTTATATCCTGACGTACTCTTTTTTTTCTTCCACATTTTGATTGCAGGGGAGAGCGGGACGAAATGGATAAAAATAGTCGGGTAGGGCACCAAATGGAATATTGAAGATGGTGAAACGTTTTAGTGGACATGAAAGTGGCACCAGGGGTGGCATACATCTGAGGGGAGAGGCAAATCGCAACTACTAATCCTTTTCCCGCCTTTGGCAGGGTCTGCTACCCATCTTTGTCGAGAGGCGAATTGCGTTGGACACACCAGTTCACGTCTGATCACTGAAGTTAAGCAGCGCAACCCCAGCTAGTACTGACATGGGTGGCCGCTTAGGAAAACTGGGTACCGCTAGTATCCAAAAATCGTCGCATTAGTGTAGTGTCTGTGCATATTCTGCATCAGAACTGCACAGTGGACGAGGCTCTAATGACCTTGTAGTTGAAGGGCCCTAAAACACCAACAAACAAACAACCCATCTTTGTCCCTCTGGCTGTACACAAGGGCGAGCTGTTGGACGGCATTTTTACGTTTCCCGGCTGCCAACCTAACCCGCAACCCCTATGTTGGGAATTTTGCCTCATCTGCTTGTTGCACAGTAGAGAGGGTTCATTTACGTGAACATGACATTGTACACCACACGGCTTTACTTCCAATCCGACAGAAGGCACACTCGGGGCCTCTCTCTCTCTCTCACCCGAAAGAAGCCAACCCACCTCGATCCAGTATCGAACCTAGAACCACTGATGCAGTAGTCGAACACGCTACTTCTGCGCCAACGAGGCAGATATAAATCAGAGGGGAGAGGAAGAGAAATTATTATTGCTCCCCATGACTCCTGATTTGAATGTTCGTTCTGGTTGAATTTAGTACAGGTGGATGATTTCTGGATGGCTAAGTAGTATAGGGCCTAGTGCCTGACTTGTGAGTCGATGTTTATAGGTTCGAGCGTGAGATTGACATGCAGACAAAAATAAAGAGACAGACAGACGAGGGCGAGATGGGAAGTAACGTTTTGATCTCGTGGAGTGCACGATGCCACCAAAGGTACTTCAAAGAATCCTTTCTACACCGAGTAAAATATTCGTACAGATAGGAAAAGCCCTGTTAAAAAGGCTCATTAGCTTGTAGGACAAATGCCGAAGTGACACGGGACGGCTGTCAAATTCACCGAGACGAAGGGGAAAGTCATAATATACGGGATACCTTTGTCCCTGTCGGCAGTAGCGCGTGGTCTTTTATAATGCCTACTTCCGTATCACCACACTTCAACGCTAATCACGTCGCCACTGATGACATTTTGATGACGTTTTGTGCTAGTGCGTTATGAAGGACCGCCAGCGCAATTCCTTAAGTGCAGCGCTTTATTTGGAGTCACCGCACGCCGCCGTCATGTCTTACATTATCCTCCGCCATTTTTCAAGCAGACAGCTCAACCGCCAGCCAATCAGAACGCAGCGTGACGTGCGGGACGCTATGTGAGTTGACCACTGGTCAACTCAACTACCGTCACGCATAGCTGCTCTGCGACACCCGAAGTAGCAGTGTGACGTCACCATTTTTTGTGCTGTGTCGTCTGATTCAACGGTAATAGCGTTAGCGCGTGGGTATACGGAACCAGGCATTAAACATGGAGTGAGGAAACAGAGGGAGGGCGATGGTCAAGAAAATGAATAATTATGGACGTAGGATTAGACTGCTGCTACTAAATTTAGCATTAACGAAAAGGAAAGGGGGGGGCCGGTCACTGAAAGTGGGGGTAGGGGGAAAAGGAGAGAAATGGATAGGAAACATTGTGTATGAAAATTTAATGAATGAAAATCTCTATTACCCTATTATATTTTTCAAGCCTTGTAAAGGGGGGGGGGGTAGACGTACGAAGGGTAGTTTGGGGCCATGGAGAGTGGAAGAAGGAAAAGGTGCAGAGTGAGAGTATAGAATTTGGGAACATGTAGATAGGTATGCGAGTAAGTAGGATAAAGGAAAAGGCAGGAAGCGATGATACACAGGGCGGAAGGAAAACACACTGCGCTACTGGAAACCGGAGTGACGAAGTTAACAAGAGTCGATATTTCCCTAGCAGTTCTGCATTTTTCCCCTATATTTCTTCCCTACCCTCCCCATTCCCTCTTCAAAATATAATCTAAGGCTCTTTTTTGATAATTACACGAATAGGAATTTGAAATTAACCGAAACAATGGCTGAAATCTATTCAAGATGGATAAAGACGGGTGGGACTTGAGGAGGAAGAAATTCGTGTGGTACAGAGAGAGAGTGGGGGGGGGGGGGGCTATTAAACATAGGCAGATTAATACGTATGCATGTACTGCTGTGCCCTCCATCTGTCCCTCTTCCTCCTCTCTGTCTACATATATAAAATAAGCCCTACTAGTCTTAATTAAATTTTTAATTTAGTAACTCAGCAGGTAATCTAAAATGCATCTATACAAGTGAAGTAAATAGTAATAGGACCTTGGTGACCCTTTAAATCCACCTCTAGAGCAGCTGCATTGCACTGCCTCTCCCTTCATTTCCCCCTACATACACTCTCTCTCTTGCCCGTCACTCACTTCGCTGCTCAATGCCAAATTGTACTGCACTGGGGCCTTTTTCTCCAAGTGTCCCTACTGCGAAACAGATATGCAAATCTATTCATTTCAATCCCACCTGTTAAAGACGTTATTGACATTCTCTTTTGGCTCTCTCTTTATAAATATTTAATAAGAAAACTGTATAAAACTTTATATAATTTCTAAATAATTATCTATAAATGGGTCTTGAAGGGTAAACCTTGGTTGTGCCCTAGATCACAGTGTACCTATTGTTTTCTTGTCTGAAAAGACGTTCTGGAAGTTTGGGCGTCTAATAGGACCAGAAATTTTACGTTGTCTGGTGTCCATTCTTCTTATCCCCCCCCTCTCTCTCTGCATCTATCTCCCCTTCTCTCTTGGCCTGTCTCTCCCTCCCTCTGGGTTTGTTTGTCTCTCCCTCCCTCTGGGTTTGTTTGTCTCTTCCTCCCTCTGGGTCTGTCTGTCTCTCCCTCCCTCTGGGTCTGTCTGTCTCTCCCTTCCTCTGGGTCTGTCTGTCTCTCCCTCCCTCTGGGTCTGTCTGTCTCTCCCTCCCTCTGGGTCTGTCTGTCTCACCCTTTCTCTGGGTCTGTCTGTCTCACCCTCTCTTGATAAATTGCTGATTTATCTCTACCTGCCTCACTAGTAGCTTGTTGATTAGGTGGTTGACTCACGAGCTTTTGATCGCAGGTTCGATACTTTTGAAACGGGTGTCAGGGGTGTAACTTGGGGGCAAGGTGACAATCGTCCTCGGGCGTAGCTGCCAAAATTCTAAAACTTAAGGATGCTTACAGAGGGCGCGCTGTGTATTCGTCACGGGGGTGAAAATATCATTACACCGACCCTCAGCGTATCTGCTAAAAATAAGGCCCTTAAGCAAGCCAATTTTCAAGGGGAGGGAGCGCGAGATGCACAGTCTGTACCCGGGCGCCAAATACCCTAGGTATTCCAATGGTGAGTGGTGGTCGCTAAATAAAACAAGCCGAAATGCCCTTAAGCAACGAAACCAAAGGTAGTACTGGTAGTGGGTGGTTGGTTGAGAACATTGGGTGCTGCTTATTTCCTGTCTCCTACATCCTACCTCCTCCTCCTCACCGGTGAGCAGCTTCCACAGGGTCCGGCCTGTTATGGCTGCTTGGCCGACTCCCCAACCCGTTGGAGTAACATACTACTCGGTACTACTAAAATGCAACATATGTGAGGATCAACAGTAGTAGCTAGAATGGCTTCCTTTCAGTCAGGGGTTACTAGGTCCTATTTATGGGAGTCGAAGCTGGTTGCTCCCTGGAATTTTACCGAAATATCAGAGAGCGGATGAACGCATTTTGAAATTCCAAGCCAATGATTTAAAAGTCTGAAAAGTAACGTTGTGTCGAACGAGGTTGCTTTTTCAAGTGGCTTCTTTACTTCCTTTTTTAACCTTGAGGTCATATTGTTAAAATGCAAGGAAATTAAAGGTTCATATCAACCGATATCTTCCACTACACTATTATTATATCCGTGTTTCATTTGTACCATATACTGTATAGCATTCAAGTGAATCAGAATTAATGAGTGAACTACATTAAAAAGTCGTTTGGTGATAATTAATTGAAATACGAGCAGTTAAAAGCTGCAGCCGATGCTCCCTTTGTTCCCTCGAAATGATTCCAGTTCGAAGTATCAGATGTCACGCATGCGCTAAGACAGTCCTAGGCCGAATTACGTAGTAGTATCATATCTAAAAATGCAAAAGATGAGAGTGCATTTTCTATCAAGAGCTCAAATGACGCAAGTTCGCTTCCCTTTCGGTATTGGTGGTTAAGTCGCAGAAAATTGCAGTGCACCTAGGCTATCGATGTATATAGGAAGTCAAAGTAGTGGTGGCTCCTTGTGAGGCGGGAGACATAGGATCAATGTAGGGTGGATGAAGTGGAGACAGGTAAGGCGGAGTCCTGTGTGATCGAAGGGTCCCAATAAAGTTAAAGGAGAAGGAAACATTCTACAGGGCAGTGGTTAGGCCAGAGTGTTGGGCAGTGCGATTAAGCCATGACAATAGAATGGGGGTGGCTGAAATGAGAATGCTGCGGTACATGGGTGGGTTGTGGAGAGCAGACAGAATTAGGAATGAGAGTATGTTAGAGGCAGTTTAGGGGTAGGGGACATCGCGGAAAAGATGAGAGAGGATTGAGGTTGTATGGGCATGTGATAAGAAGAAGGGAGAAGGAAGAGGAGCTGGTTAGGTCCATCACAAGGATGCAGGTTATTGGAATCACCAGAGCAGGGGAAGACCTAAGCAGACGTGGGAGTAGATTGTATGAAGGGATATGATAAGTGTGCGAGGTGGATGGAAACCTGGTGTGTAATAGGCAGGAGTAGAGGGTCAGAACTCGCAGACCCGACCCTGCCACAGGAGAGATATGATGATTCTCGGCGCTGTATTGCAGACTCATCACCATCATTATACCCTTATCCCCCCTGGGGCAGGGTCGGGTTCGCGGGTCCATTGAACATTCTCTGATTGGGGACACCCTAGTCAGGCGTCTGGAACCCGTAGGAATATTGACTGGTTGTTTGTGGGGGGATGCCGGCCTACCCCCACTGTTCCAACACCGCATTATACAACCAAAATAGAAATTTTGGCAGGTAAATTAATGCTTTGTTGGTTATAATATGGCACGGTGTCTGGCCTATTGCACAATAACTATAATGCAACAGGAGTCAGGCTCATGCCGGCTGTCTTGCAGACTGTAGAGCTTAAAATCTATCTAATTATTGGGGGAACTTTTCATTTGGCATTCACCAGGGCTTTAGTTTGTCGTAGTTGTTGAAGATGTTAACAATGTACAGTATAAGTTAAAATTTTAAATGCTTTTGACGAAGATGCTATTGTTTTCTAGTCTTTGATGACAAAAAAAAAAAACAGTTGGGGAGAAGTGTGAATGAGTAGTAGAAATGAAGAAAAACCTTAAATGATCCTAAAGGTCCTTTTCAACTTTTTTTTTTCTTAAGATAAAAAATATATATCCTCGCATCCCGAGAGAATTAGATGTTGGAGTAGAAAGATATGGTAGAAATCACCGACAGCAACAACAACACCCTCTTCCTTTATCACACGTCATCCATTCTGCTTTATTTTGCACCGCATTCTATCTCACATATGGCGGAACAGAGGTGTTACTTTGTGTCTTGTCACATATATTCACATCTTATAAAAACCACTCTGTTTTTTTTTTTGGTCCTTTTCATCCTCTCTCTTTCTTTCAAGCTCTTCTCACTCTGTTTAAATATTTACACTGTTAGTAGGGGGAAAAATTTGTCCCATTTAAAATCATCGATTAAAAGGGAGTTTTGAGAGCCTTGTTCACGCGACATTTGTTCCAATGGGCGGATTTTGAAGCAGATCCCTCTTTTTACTCTCGAATCAATTTGATATCAAATAGTTGAATGTCGTTTAAAAATTTCAACATTAAAAAAAAAATAACTTTGAAGAGAGGAGGAAGAAGAAGATGGGGAAAAAACCTCGACATTTTCCCCAGTGGCAAGTGAAACGGTCATACGGTGGTGGATTGGAAAACGGAGCGGAAATGTGACGTCTTCCATATTTGTTTACATGGCGTGTGGTATTGTGGTGTAAATGTAGCTGTTGCAATCAACCATTTCCTTTCATTCCTCAAGTGTCGAGAGCAAAAAACATTTCCCCAAGGTAGTAAAAACGCAGGCCTGATGTCTGGTAACTCAATTGGTAGCTCACTTGCCGCTTGTGTTGAAGTACACGGAGCTCACCCCATCTCTTACCATCGTGGTGTCCAAATTATTTATGATCTCACCATGGTTTCTGCTCAATCGTCATCATCATCACACCCTTATCCCGCCTATGGCAGGGTCGGGTCTGCGGGTTCTAATCCTCCATTCCCGTCTATCCCCAACCAGGCTTTCATCCACCCCGCATGCAATCATGTCCCTCTGTACAACTTGCTCCCACGTCCGCTTGGGTCTCCCCCTACTCCTGATGCCACCACCACCTGCTGCCTCATAATATACCGCGTGAGCTGCTCCTCCCCCCTTCGCATCACATGCCCATACCACCTCAGCCTATTTTCTCTCATCTTCTCCGCAATGTCTCCCACCCCCCCAAGCTGCCTCTAACATACTCGTTGCGGACTCTGTCAGCACGCGACACCCCACTCATGTAACGCAGCATTCGCATCTCGGCCACTTGCATTCTCCTCTCGTGGTTCTTCCTCAATGAGAAGTAAATCCGTCGCCAAGAGGAAGGTACGACCCATCTTTCGGAAAAAAAATAAATCTTTTCTACAATTTTGTTATTCTGTCCTGTCCCCTGGATGGGAATATCATTCCGTCACTGCCCGTAAAAGAACCCTTCTCTAGTCGATAAAGATGTGTAAAGCGAGAAATTCCCCAGCAAAAGGGGTTCTTTTAGCTGGCATGCGACCATACAGGGTCACGATTTTACTTCACATTCAGCAAAAGGTGCGTTTAGGGCTTCACTCCCTCTCGTCCTGCTTTGACCCAGGATAAAACTCGGAACGACGGACTCACGACTCCAGCACGTTATAGTTTAAGCCGAGCTATATGGACTAGAGCGTTGGGTAGTGCGGAAGGATCATGAAAATAGAATGCAAGTAGCTGAGGTACAAGCTGCGGTACGTGGGTGGGGTGTCGACAGCAGATAGAATTAGGAATGAGTACATTAGGTGGGTTTGTTGGTGTTTTAGGGCCCTTCAACTACAAGGTCATTACAACCCCGCCCACAGCATAGTTCTTATGCAGAGACTGCACAGACACTACACTAATTGCGACGATTTTTGGGTATTAGCAGTACGCAGTTTTCCCACGCGGCCACCCATGTCAGTACTAGCTGGGGTTGCGCTGCTTAACTTAAGTGATCAGACAAGAACCGGTGTGTCCAACGCAATTCGCCGCTCCCTCCACATTAGGTGGGATTTGGGGGTAGAGGACATCGAGGAAAAGGTGAGAGAATAGATTGAGGTGGCATGGGCATCTGATGAGGAGAGTGGGAAGAGGAGCTGTTGAGGTCCATTACAGGGATATAGGTAATTGGAAAGCACCCGGTAGCAGGTGTGTGTGGGGTGGATGGGGACCTGGTGGAAACTAGGCGGGATAAAAGGGTATAATGACGAAATATGTCGTTAAAATTGTTAAGAATTCAATGTGTCGGAAAATTACAATAGAAAGTTGAAATATTTTCGAAATAATATTGATTTTTTTTTTAAAAAAAATGTTGGTGGATACATGCTGCAGCCTTGGTTGGAATCGTACCAATACGTGAAAATCAATATGAAGGTAATCAATCACCTTTGAGAGCTATATCGAAGGTGGCCCCCGCCCCTTCTTCACTCCCCAATGATCCGGATGGAGGTCGAAATTCACGATGAAGAAGAGTGCAAATGGTTATCATCCGGATCTAGATGAAACTTGAAAGTAGGAAAGAAAAAAACAGATGAAATAGTTGACTCAGTTTTCATGTATTTCCCTTATCCCATTTCCTCATTTTTCTCGTCTTCCCCCCTCTCTATATAGTGCTAATGGGGCGGGAGGGCTCGAGTGTGGTCAGTTGTCTTATCTCTTGTCCGTTTTTTTTTGTCTTCAACGCTTCGTGGTAAGCAGCTAGATTATCTAAAGTCCGAGAAATAAAAATCAATTCTTTTAGCTTTTCTCGAGTAATTTACGATGAACTTTTATTTTACGAGGCAGTTAAGGCGCTCTCGTTCCTCGCCTTCTTCGGAGTAACTAAGGAGGGGGGAAACCTAAAAATTGGGATAATACTATTTGAGAAGATGGATTGAAAGAGGAGGGATGGAATAGTAAGGAGGGACACATTACTGTGAAGAGAGCAAAAAAAAAAAATCCGAGTGGTGGGGAAATATACGTGCTTAAACGTAAGGACTTAGAAAAGAATATCAAAATGACCACTGGTCAATCGTTGATGTTTTTCTTTCAACTGGTGGTCATCTTTTTCTTTCTTTAGAACCATTTTCTTTACACTCACTTCTCTTTAAACATGTCCGTGATTTCGAACATCTATTCTCCGCTATTTTTTTTTTTCATTTTTGATGTCCTTCGATGGCCTACCTACTCACCCCTCTATCTCTCTCTTCCTCCCCATCTTCGACGGTTCATCGATGACCTTATTAAATTGACGATCATCTGCAGACCCTTATCGCATTTTCATCCATGACATCGACCATATCTTCTGACCACCAATTTTTTTCCCCTCCTTCTGTATTGCACACTCTTGACCCACGACTCATTTTATCCAAAGATACCCCACACACTCAACTTCGCCCCTCTTCTCTTTCGCCTTCCTTTTTTTTTTTTAAAAAATGCCCCCTCTCCTTCACCTATAAAAACTCTTCATCCTTACATCTATACCCTGTCGACTATGCTTACTTTTCTCGTCCTAGGTAAAGAGTCGATTACATTCTATCCCCTCTCCTTAATTTTCTCAACATCCTTTTCCCTCTCTCTTTCCCTCAAAAGATGCTATTTCTTGAGTATAACCCACTTTTATCTCTTTTCCTCCATTATTGGCCTAATAATGTCCTCCAACTGTGGACTCTGCTGAGTGCTTGAATGAGATTTCACTCTTTAGTCTTCTTTACCGGGCGCTGGCACCATATTCATACTCTCTCCATCCCCCTTTACGGACGACATCATCATTTTCATCATTTGTGCGGCCAAGTTGCGTTGGACACACCAGTTCCCATTAGATCACTGAAGTTAAGCAGCGCACACCCACGTAAATACCACTTGGGTGCTTGGTAAAGAACGTTGGGTGCTGCAAATTAACCCTCTTCCTCCTCCTTTCACCTACCTCCTCATCTCCCATGGGCAGCCTCCTAAGGGGTTGACCTGTTATGGCTGCCTGGCTTACACCCCAACCCACAAACTAATCAAAGAGAATCAAAGATACCCGTATCCCGCCTTGATTGGGTCAGGTCTGCGAGTCCTGGTCATTCACTCCCGTCTTAGCACCCTTCAGATACCCAGCCACCTCACACACTATCATATCCCTTCGTACAACCTGCTCCCACGTCTGCGTAGGTATTCCTCTGCCCCGGGTGCTTCCGATGACGGTCCTCTTTTTCCAAATGGTAAGGCCAATACCCAAATCGTCGTAACAGCGTAGTGTTTGTGCAGGCTCTGCATTAGAACTACGCAGTGGACGGGGCTCTAATGACCGCTGTAGTTGAAGGGCCCTAAAACACCAATGAAACGAGAACAGGAACAAAATCCAAGTAGTAAACTTCAGATCTTGGTCAGAGGCACACTTGTCTATTTTTAAACTCAAGAGGCTTGAGCACTTTTCCAGTTTAACCACTAGAGAACCATTATCATACTCAACCCGCCTATTGCAGGGTCGTGTCTGCGGGTTCTGGATCTCCACTTCCGTCTATTTCCCACCAGGTACCCGTATAACCGCTAGAGCATTTGTCAGGTGATCAACAGTGCCGGATTTACTATTTGGCTAATTAGGCTGAAGCCTAGGGCCTCAACATTTAGCGGGCTTCAGAACTTAAGAAAAGGGCCTCAAAATTGAAATAGCTTAGGGCCTCTCAATATCTAAATCCGGCACTGATGATCAATGTTGAACTACTATTCAGTCTCTTTAGAACAGTGGTCGGCAAACTGTGGCTCGAGAGCCGCATGCGGCTCTTTGGCCCCTTGAATGTGGCTCTTCCACAAATGACTGTTGGTCCGCAGGCATTCACAGTCACGGAAGACGTGGCACAGGCGGTATGTGGCGCTGGGGAAGCACAGTTGACTAAGGCCCTTCCTCCACAGCCGCAACGCAACTGCAACTCAACTGAAATGCAATGCAACTAAATTTAATTGCAATGTCACTTTCGTCCACAGATGCAACTCTTTGGCAATAGGTAGTTGCACTTACGATGCCGAGTAGTTCAGATGAAGAGAGCATTGTACGAATGGTGCGAATTGCTTGACAGTTGCAATGAAACTGACATATTCAGTTGCGCGCAACTCGCTTCCAAACAATTGCCTTTACATTGAGTTGCAGTTTCATAGGTGGGAGAAGTCCATATCGTTAACATGATTCAGACTAGCATGCAACTAAATAAGAACTAAAATTCGATTATTTTTCAGTCGAGTTGCAGTTGCGTTGCGGCAGTGGACGAAGGGCCTTAAGCACGAGTTGAGTGTATCATTCAGTTGTTTGTTGGAGTTTAAGGTCCCATCAACTACGAGGTCATTAGAGACCCGTCCACTGTATAGTTCTAATGCATATACTGCACAGACACTACACTAATGCGACGATTATTGGGTATTAGCAGTACCCAGCTTTCCCAAGCGACCACCCATGTCAGTACTAACTGGGCTTGCGTTGCTTAACTTCAGTGATCAGACGAGAACTGGTGTGTCCAATGCAACTCGCCGCTCTGTATCATTCAGTCAGCAGTCTCATTGTGTAAAGTGGTCAGTGCTTGTCGCGTCTGCAAATCACACGTGGGTGACTAAAATATCTTCTTGAAGCACAGGTTACCTGTATTTTTGTAACCAGCCATTTCCAAAAATTTAAGTTAATTAATGGTGTTACTACCTAGATAGTTTAAGTTTAAGAAATTTGGCTCTCAAAAGAAATCTCAATCATTGGATTGTTAAGATTTGGCTCTTTTGACTGATGAGTTTGCCGACCACTGCTTTAGAATATCGATGAACCATCAAAGTGTTATCTGCCCATTCCATAAAGATCTACCGTCTGTTACACCTTGGAACATTGCTTTAGTTCTATCTTCAAAGGAGCTTCCTCCGCTTGTTCGGAAGACGTCATCAGTCTCAGGCAGGATTGATCTTGCGTACCATGAGCTCTGTGCAGAAAGAGGCTGTCTGGAGAGCAAAGGACACACAGGGATAGTACAAGGCAGAACACATCCTGACAAGTAGTATAAACATTGTATCCCTGTCTTGCGTCACTTGGCTACCCATGGTCAGGATAGATCCCACCGTTATAAGGTCATGAGACAAATGCACTACAATTGAGCTACTTAGTGTTGTTGTTCTCGAGAAAGCCAGGTCTTATTATTATGGAAGTCGGTTCATTATTCATCCGGTTGTAAAAAAAAAACAGTTTTGGAGGTAATTAGTGTCGTTGAGCATAGGAACATCGGATACACAGATTTTATTACTTGTCTTGTTGAGGAACTCTAATTTATTCGCCATTTGCATCTTGAGGAACACGACACCGACGAATATATCGTTGCTATCTAGGAATAACGATGACCTGGTTTATTATTGGTAATTCTCTTGGGTCCTTTTGAGAGAAACATGTCCATTTATAATGTCTTTTCACATGCAGCTATTGAGAAGTTTTTTTTTTCAGAGTGGATACATTAGTTAGGTCGACCCGCCTCGGTGACGCGGGGAGTAGCGTGCTAAAATACTGCGTTGGTTCGCTCCAGTTTCGATACTGGATCTTGGCGGGGTTGGCTTCTTCCGGGCGAGAGACAGGCCCCGAGTACGCCTTTCGTCGGATGGGAAATAAAACCGTGACCCCTTGTGGTGTACGATGGCATATGCACGCAAAAGAACCCTCTGTACTGTGTAACGGGTATATCAGGCTAAAGCAGGCGGTGTGGAGTGCCCCGACGAACAGGAGACCAACGATAAATGAGCATAGGGATTGCAGCTTTGGTCGGCAGCCGGCTGTGTAAAAATACCACCCAATAGGCCATTCATGTGGCCATCCAGAGGGAAAAAGATGAGTACCCGACTCTGCCATAGACGGGAAAAGGGTTAGTAGCGCGCGAAGCGGTCTAAAAGGGTTGTGGCTTTAAATCTGCTTCTCTCTTGTTCCTTCCACTGTCGAATTCGTAGGCTCACAAGCCTGCCATAGGTGGGAAATGAGTTAAATAACGAGAAAAAAAAGTCTTTCGAGCGTCCACCGGGACCGGTGCTAGAATCATCAGCGTCTGTCAGCAAATCTCAAACAAGCACCTCTCCCCGTTATTTTAAATAATGTTGCACACATATGTAATTGTTAAAACATCGAAATGGCGTATTGGTGCCTGATGGCGTATTGGTGCCTGATGGCGTATTGGTGCAGGGTCTGAAAGTCCGCTTCCATTAGCCCTGAGGCTTTTGATGTGTGGATACTACTTCGAAAAAGAATATCCCGGTATGGCCCTACCAACACGCTGGCCAACCCATTATTTTTAATCCCTTTTCCTACTTATGGCAGGATTGGGCACCGTTCTGTCATACTAGTACCGAGAATAACGAGTAAACCGTTGGAACATACTTTTAACCAACCATGACGCTGGCCTAGCATCCTATGGTTGCGGGAATTTCAGAGTGGGCATATTAGATATGCCCAGTGGAGGCGGCTTCCCTACCCCTGGAAAGTTTACCAATCCACATGTATAATACTACTCCACGTGATACCTCCTTATCCACCACACTGGATCATGGCGGAGGCACACTTTGGGCGTCTCCCTCAACCGAAAAAAAACCCACCTGCCTCGGCAGGAATCGATCCTGCAACCATGGAATCACGAATTACACGCACAACACAATGGAGTACGTTTTTTTTTTCAACATAGAAAGTTAGGGTTCCTTTACGTGCAGAGGTGACATGGTGCACAATACTGCGTCACGTTTTTATTGCCTATTTGGAAACTCTCCGTTCAAGGGTTAATGAACATCAATGCAGGCACGTGACCAGTTGAGTGAGTTATCGAGGCAGGTGTCTAGTTCGAGGAGGGGGGGTTGTCTTTGTACCCCATCTTCGGTGTTAATAGGTAACGTCCGGTGTAAATGGGGAAAGTACGAGATAGAGAAAGTGGTCGATGTTAAATAACCCAGCAATACTCAACAAAACTTATTCTTTCCATCTCTTACATCGTCAGTATTGCAGAACCGGAAGAAGAATTATGAAAATGACTTGAAGAGGATAGATAGGAGGAGTGTCTACTGGAGGAGGAGGAGGAGGAGGGAGGGGGATAATGGAATTGTGGCGGCGGTCGATAAACTGCAGAGATGTTTGGGTGGCTTTAGGTGATATAAGAAAAATATTATTGATATAAAATGTGATGTTTTGTTAACATCGAGTGTCAGAAACCAATTTTGGGGACGGAAATGCACATTAGTGTGGACCCACTATTTTAATTACACTGGGCGTTGTTTTTCCCGGCACGATTTCGTTCTCAACTCTTGCGGTGCTGGATCTAGTGGTGTCCATTCTGTAGCTAAAGGTGAATTGTAGGTGCATTTCAGGAGAAAACAAATATGGAAGGGATGGAGAGAGAAAGGTGACTTACACGAAAGGCAGATAAACTAAATATAACATTAACGAACGGAAATTCCAGTTTCGACAGAATAATAATAATAATAATGGTCCTATTGAGACTAGAACTACGCTACTGTGGATGGGTATCCTAGTCACAGTAAAAAAAAAAAAACATAGCTTGTTGTACAGCGCATGCGCGTTCTTTGACATAAGAAGTGGGTGTGTGTTCAGATCCCAGGTGAACGACACAATGCGAGCTTACTGTAATCATCATCATCATCATACCCTTATCCCGCCTGTGGCAGGGTCGGGTCTGTGGATCCAATGAACATGCTGGGAGCGGCGAATTGCGTTGGACACACCAGTTCTCGTCTGATCACTGAAGTTACGCAGCGCAACCCCAGCTAGTACTGACATGGGTGGCCGCGTGGGAAAACTGGGCACTGCTAATACCCAATAATCGTCGCATTAGCGTAGTGTCTGTGGAGTCTCTACATAAGAACTATACTGTGGACGGGACTCTAATAACCTTGTAGTTGAAGGGCCCTAAAACAGCAACAAACAACAACAACAATGAACATGCTCTGCTTGGGGCACCCCAGCCGGGCGTCTGGAGCCCGCAGGAAATTTAGGCTGAATTGTCTGTGGTGAGATGCCGGCCTACCCCACTCACAATGCGAGCTACCGTAATGTGAACTTAAATTCGAATATTGCGTTCAGTGTCGCCTCGCACTTTCAAAGTTACAGGGGTTGCGCGCTGCAACCCCCCATCATCATCTCCTTATCCCGCCTGTGGTAAGGTCGGGTCTGCGGGTTCTAGCCATCCACTTCTGCCTATCTCCCACCAGGTCCCCTTCGCCCCACACACGATCATATCCTTACGTACAACTTGCTCCCGTGTCTGCTTCGGTCTCCCCCTGCCCCAGACTTCTCTAAGAGGATAAAGATGGCATGGAGATCTTTATTTGCTGCCCTATGCTTTTCTATCATCTGCCTCAGAATGAAGATTGGTTCCATCGTGGACCTAGTCGGCATAAACCCGAAAGCTCTCTACTCCCTACTCTAAGCCGCACTTCAATGGGGACTCTGGGCCAAAAGCTTTGCGAACTTCATCTTCCTAAGGGCCCTGACTATTTCCTCCTCCTCAACCTTGTGTGGTAGGATGGGTGTCCACATTGTCCTCTTTCCCTGCAGCATTCAAGAGGCTGTGGATCCTCATAGCTGTGGTCTTGGGCTGCCTATAGTGTATTTTACACTCCTGGTCTCCTATCTCCATCCACCTGTAGAATTCAGCCCCCTGGCGTCGGCCTACGATACTAAGCATAAAGGTTGCCACTTAGGTTGGCAGCTGGCTGCGTAAAAATACCGTCCAACAGATCACTCGTGTGTGTCCATAATTGGATGGACGCAGGTAAAGGGTTCCATCCGGTCCATCTCTCTCTGTCTCCTGCCCTTCCACTTCCATCGATATTCATCTGTTGCTGAAGACGTCATGTAGGGCTAATTTCCTAGCTATTCCATAAGAATTCACCTGCTCACTAAACGGAAATGTTTAATGAAGGCGAAAGGGTTGCGTGAACAATGCTGGGACGGGAATCTCCGGTCCCAATTGGGGCGAAAGTGCTAATTGGACTGGGAGGCTAAACGTAGGTCAATAATTTTGGAGGGAGTGGAGTTAAAGAATCTTCTGGAACTGGACAGCCTAAGACCCTTTTGGTTTATTTTGAGCTCTCCCTAGCAGAGATGACGTGTTAACACCCCCTTTCGTCTTTGGTTGTCACCCTCACTTCCTGCTCCCTTCTTTCAGGTGAGCGGCGATGACAGTCTTTCATCTTCAGCTTCCTGCGGCCATCTTCCTCTTCCTCTTGACCAAACCCCCTTCAACCCCTTCGGCTTTCTCCTATCTATTTGTCCCATTTGCTTAATGCTGCTGTCGAGTGCTGCACGCTCACCCTCCTTAAGCGGTTTAACCTAGGATCGGTCAAGCTTGACCACGCCTTATCTCCGCCTTCTCTCCTTTCAGTTGCTTCCGTTTCCATCTTTAAATGACCACATCCTTTTTTTTTCCAACCACCCTCTCGTTCCCTTCTCTTTCTTTCTGCTTTTAGACCATCTGCTTATCGACATGAAACGAATTTTGATGGTCCGTTTATAGATTTTATAGAAGGTTAGTAGAAAGCAGAAATGCGACACTGAATCACCAGAAAATTGAGCAATATTCTTAAAAAAATGACTTTTCTGAGTAAAAAAACTATAAACAACTAAAAAACTATATCTCAAAAATGAGAGAAGAGCACTTCAGAAGGAGTGGGGGTGAGAGAAATGGGGGACTTCGCCACTTGTGCTGACTGGTTAGTGTTGGCTAGTGATAATCTGGTAATGAGGGTTCAATTCTTGAATATCAAAGGAATACTGAAGGAAGAAGCCATTTTAAACAGTTTACTCAACGGCATTGCCTCTAAAGCAGTGGTTCTCAAAGCGTGTTCCGCAAAAAATTTAATGCACAAATAAAGCAATGAAGAGAAACTATGATGTGACCGGCAGAATCAATGGGGAGGGGGTCACTGAAGTGGAGACAGGCAAGTGGAGTCCTGTGTGAGATGAGGATCCCAATCTAGTTGAAAGGGAAGTTCTACAGGACAGTGGTTAGACCAGCTATGCGGATCAGAGTGCTGGACAATGAGGATGAGCTACGTAATTAGAATGCGAGTAGCCGAGATGCGAATACTGTGGCACATGTGTGGCGTATCGAGAGCTGACAGAATTAGGAATGAGCATATTAGAGGTAACCTGGGGTGGTAGACATCGCCGAAAAAGTGAGGGAGAATAGGTTGAGGTGGTAAGGACACGTCATGCGAAGACGGGAAGAGGAGCTCGTTAGGCTAATTCCAGGAATGCATGTGGTCGGTAGCAACAGGGGCAGGGGGAGACCAAAGAAGATGTGGGAACAGGTTGTCCGTAAGGATGTGACAGTGTGTGGGGTGGACGGGGAACTGGGGGAGAGATAGACGAGAGTGGAGGGCTAGAACCCGCAGACCCGACCCTGCCACAGGCGGGATAAAGGTATGATGATGATGATGTAGTAAATACCAAGTGTAGAAGGTGTACAACCTGCTTTAAAGTTTATGTTGAATTGTAAGTGTTCCGTGCTAGTAAAATGTCAGTTTAGTGTTCCCCGACTTCAAAAAGATTGAGAACCACTGCTCTAAAGATTAATTTACCAAAAATCTCAGGAGGAAAGGACCTATGGATTTTGCCGATCTATACATAACTGTATTCCGTTTAAAAAGGGTTCCTTTACTGGCAGGGGTGACATCGAACACATCCTATTCATACAGCAAGCAATTCCTAGCCTTCTTCCCGCTTATGTCAGAGTACCCATCTTGTCCCTCTGAATGGGCACAAGGGCATTATGTTGGGCAGTTTTTTCGACACCCGGTCGCCGACCAAAGCTGCAACCCCTATGCCTATTTATCGTCGGTCTACTGTTCGTTGAGGCATTCCACCGACGCCAAGGGGCGAGCTCCTACACCTGGAAATGTTGCCTCATCTACCCGTTGCATAGTAGCGAGGGTTCTTTGACGTGCAAATGACATCGTACACCACACGAGACCTAGTTTTTACTTCTCATCCGAAAGAAGGCGCACCCGGGGGCCTCTCTCTCGTCCGAAAGACGCTGACCTACCTCGGTTCAATATCGAACCGAGCGTGGTACCCACTGCGCCACCGAGGTGGGTCCAATTCCTATCCATAGAAGGAGAATATAATTTAATGTTGGTCGATGGCTCATACAAGTCAAGGGAACTCCCTCCCTAGGTATTTGTACTGCCCCTTCCCCTCCTCATTGTCACTGACCCTTTTCTCGCCTATGGCAGGGTCTGGTTTCTGTTTTTGTCCCATTTGGACTCATGAGCGATCTGTGGGACGGTATTTCTACGCAGCCGGTTGTCAACCTAAAGCTGTAACCTCTTGTGCTTATTTATCACCGGCCTATTTTGATTCGTTGGTATACTTTTGGTCCACTGACGTCAGGGATTGAACTCCTAGACCTGGAAATGTTGCCAAAATTTACGTATACTGTATTTTAATACTGCGTGTGGTAGGCTAAGGATTCTTTTACGTTCAAGTGACATTGCACACAACCAACACGAGATAGGCTTTACTTGCTATCCGACGACGGAGGGCTCACTGGTGACCTCTCTACCGAAGGAAGCCAAACCACCTCGGTCCAGAATCGAACCTCTAACAACTGATACAGGTCATTGCCCTCTTCTCTCTATAATCCAATTTAGAAGGGAGAATTGGACTACGTTTCCCTAGTCCAGGGGCGGCGAACTTATGCGCACGCAGAGCATTTCTGCTGGCACGTGGCATGCATATATACAGGATAACTTATATAAAGCCAAACCAATCGATTCGAGGAATTTCCATTTCCTGTAACAAACCGGAAGTAAGGGGACCCTGCTATATATTCCTGTAACAAACTATCTGGCACGTTAGTACTTCAAGAAATATAACTTTTTAAATTTTTTGGCACGCCAGCAGAAACGGGTTCGCCACCCTGACCCTAGTCCATCATTCTGGCCCTTTCATTACTCTTTTGATGGGAACATCTTAAGATATTTTTACTCCAACCTACAACTTCCCCTCCACGGCTCAAGCAGAGTTGTTAGGTTTAGTACCACAGAGTCCAAATTACGGGATTCGTATCAGATTGGCGAACAGGGAATTATTTTTACGGGATGGGGCATAGGACTGGGTGAAATGGAGGGTATGAATCCGTTAAGATGGGCACTTGATGGCGACGCTGTTGTTAAATCAAACTGCGCATGTGCAGATTACGAATGTGCGAAAAACATCCTTGTCTCTGGTTGTCCTCTCTTCTCTCTATACAACCTACACAAGCAGTGAGTTTTAATGGGACGCAATGCGAGAGGTGGAGGGCGGGGGACTAAAGAGTTAAGGGAACTATTAAAAATTTGTGGATGGGGTAGAAAAAAGAAATAAAGGCAGGAGGAGCTATGTTGGTAAAGAGGACAGTGTGAAAATGATAGACGACGACGATGGCTATCCAAATGAATTATTCCGTAGTTTTGACGATATAAAAAAAAGACCTGTGATGGAGACAAAGAGATTTTCGATTTGGCTGCTTAGGACACGTCTGTTTCGACTTTGCTAATGACCAAGACGTGACCAGAGGACATATTGGCGATTTGACCAGGCTTTTATTTAGGGGGTTTGCTCTCCTTTCTTTCTTTCTTTCCAATTTTTGCAGCTTCTGGCCATCTCTAATGTGTTTTGAGAGGAGACTAAAGGCAGGCAGATGGTGTGCGGGGGAGGGAGGAGGACGAGCTACATGATGATGATTCGTTTTATCTGTCGACTAAGATGAAAATTTCAACTCTATTTTTTATATATATAAATTGAACTTTTATTTAGTTGAAAGGGGGAGGGGTAAAGGGGAATTAGAGAAATATTTCTTTCCTTTTTTTTCCCACTACAGTTGTTTTTTTAATCTTCTTCCCACGTTCAATTGACTAGGATTCGGTAGCTCAACGCGAAGCGTATCCAGCTCTTGAGCTGATTCTTCACAAGTTCAGGTTCTATTCCAATAGTTTATTTTCCAAACGTCTACTTCAATGATGGAGGAAGAGGTTAAAAATTGGGGTAGGGGCAGATGTATACATATTTCCTATTGGGTTGGGCCGCCCTTCCACTGCATATGAAAGAACCCTTTCTATGCGAAGTGGGAGCGGCTCATTTCGTTGGACACACCAGTTGTCGTCTGACCATTGAAGTTAAGCAAGGCAACCCCAGCTAGAACTGGCATGTGTGACCGCTTGGGAACACTGGGTACCGCTAATACCCAAATCGTGGTAACAGCGTGGTGTCTGTGCAGATTCTGCATTATAACTATGTAGTGGACGGGTCTCTAATGACCATTGCAATGGACACACCAGTTCTCGTGCGATTACTGAAGTCAAGCAATGCAAACCTACGTTAGTGCCAACACGGGTGGTTGGTAGGAAACGTTGGGTGCTGCAAATTCCCCTTCTACATCCTTTACACCTACCTCCTCCTCACCTGCGAGCAGCCTCCTAAGGGTTCGGCCTGTCATGGCTGCTTGGCTTACTCCCCAACCCGTTAGCGTGTAAGAAACTAAGAATAGTCGAAGGGTCAAAAACACCAACGAAACGAAAAAAAAACCCATGCGAAGTAAAATGGACGCATAGATGGGTGCAAGATTTCCCCACGTATGAAAGCTAGCTTGTCTCCCCCAACCCACCCTGGTATAAGTAAATTACCAGTAGCAGTAGTAGCCCCGTCCACTGCATAGTTCTAATGCAAAAAAAACTGCACAGACACTAGGCTAATGCGACGATTTTTGGGTATTAGCGGTACTAGGTTTTCCCAAGTGGCCACCCATGTTAGTACTAGCTGGGGTTGCGGTGCTCAACTTCAGTGATCAGACGAGAACTGGTGTGTCCAACGCAACACAGCCGCTGCCACGGCTGTCGGGATCGAAGGCTGTGTTGTAAAAAGACGTGACGAAAATACGCTATCAATTTTAATCATTTTAATTTAGATTTGAGATGACGACTTTAAATAACCACTATCTCTTTCTCCTCCTCCTTCTCCCTTTTCTCTGCGTGTGTGCAGGCACTGACCGCAGAGGTCACAAAATGGTCATCAACTGTGGGTGGGTGAGGAGAAAAGGGTCTAAAGAATTATTTTTATGCTGCGAAACGTGGCCGAATATTTCTTTGATGAATTTGTATTGATCAATTGAGAGCAGATGACAAAACCTAGTATGGACATATTAATGCGAGGGGGATCACATTCTCCAACATTTTGATATTAATCTATCCATCATCCTCATCATCATCTTTCTTTTCGATCCTGATCATCATCATCATCCCCGCCATCATTATTATGATCGTCTCCGCCCTTTTCTTCAAAATTTCGTCTTTAATCACCTCAATAGCGGTCTCATTTTTTCCTCCTTCTTGGATCTCCTCCTTTATTTTTATTGTTAGCAGATCATCATCAGTTTTCGTTTTCTTTTCACACACGCGTACATAGAACTTTTTTTTTGTACTTAACCCCGCGCCTTCCCCTTTTTTATTTCACTTCCTGTCTCTCTCTCGTCGCCCTTTGCCCTCTTCCTTCTTCCAACTCCTTAGGTCTTCTTCTTTTCATCTTACCACCATCAATTCTCCCTCCTTTCCTCACTTTCAAATCTCAGGGTATAAAACTTTGTTCCGCCACCCCTCTCTCACAAATAACCCCTCGTTTTATTTTTTGTTATTATCCCCCCCCCTTCTTTTCCCCAATTCATGTTGCCTATCTTTGTTCTTCACTCTTTTACTCTTCCCCGCCATTTTTTTTATCTTCTCCACACTATTTTCTTTATAACTTCTCCTCCTTCTCCCTTATCCTCGTTTCTTTTAGTTGAAAATCTTAACATTTTCTGAATTCTCTACCCCCCTTCGCTCTTGCCCCCGTTCCCAATCTTAACCCCTCGCTACCCCCACATACTTCTTACGAAGGAAAAAATGATGCTACTGCTGACAATATGGCTGACAGACATTTTTAAAGCCTTAGGTTTTAACTTTTCTATTGTATTTTGCAAGATGTGGATCTCAGCTTTTCTTTCTCTCCCCTCTGTCAATCTGTACTCTTCCCTCCCCCCTCTCTCTCTCCGTCCCACACAGTACTGGTCACCCACCACCCTTCCTATCACAGCTTGCCTTCCTCCTCTCCATATTTACACATGGCATCATCTTGAAAGTGTAAGACTAACCCTTTTGCATGCACACCACCTTTGTAATAGGATGATTCTGCTTTTGGCGCCACCTCCCTTTTGAAGTGTCCCGTCTTAGTCGTACCCCTTTATATTTGAAATGCGAGGCGACGAACGTCTCCAAAACATGTTAAACTGACATTTAAAACGATCGGACGATGGATAAACGCTCTAGATTCAATAATAATGCTCTTTCTCCTCTTCTTTCATTTCTCGCTTTACTTAATGCTGACCTTTGATCTCTCAACTCGGCATCCTGGGGAGGGGGCTGAAAGATGCTGTTGGCTCTTTTTAGATTTCGTTTATCTGGTTATTTAGCTGTCGACCTGGAAGTGCTAACTGGAAATTATCTACACTAGAGGGGAGTGAACTCCTACATATTCAGATTTTGCTTAAATTACACATTTTCCGTGTAAAAAGGGGTTATGTTCGATATCGTACACGCCACACAGTAAGACACTGTGCTCATAAGGAAGGTAAACTTAATTATGTGTTTCCTTTCCAAGGTGAGTGGAGGAGTTGACTCGGTTTTCGTCTGGTGAATAAGTGCACCGAGTTCAATTCACAGCCCGGCGTTGTAAACATGGCGATGCGGTTCTTATCATCTTGCTCAGAGGTCGACAACCTCTTTTTATTCATGGGTCAAAAATAAACTCTGCGTGGTTGATGGCAGGCCAGAGTCATCCATTGACCCATTCTAATTTTTCGGGTAGTTACCACGATAATCGCTTTAGGGCCGCGGCCAGAAACGGCCCGGAAGCTGCGGATTGCCTTATCTCTGCCTTTACTTATTAACAGCTTAAAAGGTCTGGGTCTATCATGTCCAAGGAACTCCTCCATACGGGACCCTAAGTTTACTTCACAGTTGGGCCGGAAGACAGGCGCATTTGAAAGTCCCGCTTTCTCAAGTCCACCAAAGGAAGTCATCCATCTCGACCAGGAACCCACGCATCCTTGCACCTTGCCGAGGCTAATTGACAAGCAAATGAGGGAAGTTCATAAGCGGTCAGTCATTTTCTCTAGAAAGTCACCCTTTTGAAGGGGTGGACTCATTGCCGGATTTTGATATTGAGAGCAGGATAGATGGCGAGGTGCCTTTTAAAAGACTGGGCAATGGTGGATGGGGTGTGTGGCGGGCAATTCGGGGGGGGGGGGGGGGGGTAGAGGTTCATAAGAGAAGATGCTACATATCAATGACACGATTTTATGATATTGGAATATTAATAAAATGTAAGAAGAATTATGAATGCTGTTGCTACAGTGGCGTCCTCCCTCTTTTATTTCCGATCTCTTCCCTCTGCTATTCTACTGGCCGTTGGTTCTTAGCTTGCTCCCTCTTGTGGCAACTCTTGAGTACTAAATATTTGGGGTTTCAGATAGATATTGCGCACACACCCCTCCCTTCTTCTCCCTCGCACTCGTCTCCCATTTGGTTATAATCATAAAAAAAAATGTGCGGAAAAAAAATTTATTGGTGGTCGAAATGAATTCAGATGTGAAAATAAAATCAGTTCCACGTGCAAAATGTAGCAGTTGTAGTAATATAAGGAATGAAATAAGTACTGGGGGTTGGGAACCGTTGGGTATTCAGGGCGGGTCTTTTTTTTTATAGACAAGAGGTGTTTGTGTGCGTGGGCCAGGGCGGTAACCGCAAAATGGGTTTGGTACCTAATTGAAAAGATGTCTGAGAGAATGAATTCCGACACACTTCCACAGAAACACGTCAAAACAGGAAAGAGGAGAGAAACTTAGTGATAATAATGTCGACTGTTTATCCCTAAATTAATCTAAGTTCGAAAAAAAAAATGAATTTCTGTGACACTCTGTAATGACGTCATTTCTTTTTAGGGTTCACGTGATTTCGAATGCGTGGCGGAGAACGTTCTACGTAAGCAGTCAAAAGCGCGGTAGTTGCACCAACGTTCGGTAGTCGAATTCTAGAAGCTCAGTTTCAACGTTGTTTATTTTTATCCCGGTGAGTTATAAATACACTATCGAAATACCAATTCGTTTACCTGTAAATGCGTAGGAATATTCCTAACTAATTTCTCTACTGAAATTCTTAACTCATTCTTTAAAATCCTTAACTAAATTTGAATCAACTGTCTGGAATCGGCAGCCGTCGCCATTTTCGCTTTAGAAACTTCTATTAGAAATTCACTGAGCGGTAGCGCTTCCGCTCACAGAAGGCAACGCAAGAATGTTCTAAGTCGATAATCAGAGTTCATCCATTAAGTCAGTACATCATCGAGATCGTATCCCTGTCGTGGCTAGGGCAAGGCTTTTTTTCTTATGTTGAAAATGATGGTTCTGATAGATATTACCCGCTCTCCCATGACGTTTGAAATGGATCTTTTATTAAGGAAAGTTTTCACGCTGAGCATCCCTGAGTGGTATGAGGTGCTTTCCTCTGCCTATTTTTTTTCGTTAACTGATCTCATTTCCCCCTGTCACCACCACCCTTCTACCTTCTGTCCTCAGTATTGACGTTTCTGCTGGTGAAGATAACGAGAAAAATGATATTTATCCAGTGCACGTCTCTATCAAACCTGCATGCTGTCCAACTGCATCCAAATTATTGATATTATACATTAGTGATGAGTGGAAAGGACTCATTCCCTTTGGTATTTCAGCGTTGGTGCTGCTTATGTCACGTGATCACGGGGAATAATCTACTTCCCTTTTTAAAGCCACCACCAACACCACATCGAGTTGCCGACTCCTTTCCGCTCCTCATCTTCCTTCACCCTCCTTTTCTTTCCTTCCCCCTGACTTTCTTTCTCTCTCTCTCTTTGTGCTTGACCGATCAAGAATTGGTGGTCCTACATAGGTCATAAATTAATCTTATTTGGTGAGAGTGCCCTAATAAACTCCGAGGAATGCAGCAGCAAAGGCCCTACATAGAAATGGAGATGACAACTTTGAGAGTTCAACCAATGCAATATAAACAGGCAATTTTCGTAAATAGGATATTGGAGAAAGATCGAGGGTGTGATTTGGTGCATTGAACGTCGACCTGTCAAGCTCCCAGTGTCGACACGGAGTGTGGGGGAAGGCAAGACGAACTGTCGTACCCCAGGGAATTTTTAATCGACCTATACGTTTCTTTTCAGAGTGAATTTGGTCTTGTTATTTAACGTCGGGTCTATGTACTTCTAATTTGCCGATGCCAGGCTCTTATACCCGAGATTTTATTCCGATGTAGACCCATATTTTTTACTCTGTGTCAAATGGGTTTTTACGACCAGTGATGCCATCGTAGTAACCACGTGAAATCGCTACTTTGCTTTCTGTGAGCAGAAAGCCATGATTGCAGGTTCGATCCTGACTGCGACTCCTCTCGGATAGGTCCTAAGTGCGTCGCGTAGCAAGTTATGTTATACTAACGGGTTGGGGAGTAAGCCCAGCAGCCATAACAGGCTGAACCCTTAGGAGGTTGCTGGCAGGAGATGAGGAGGAAGGTATAGAGCAGTGGTCTTCAAACTTCGTTGACTCACGGGACCTTTAGAAATATAAGATGTTTTGGGGGAACCCCATCCCAGCTTTAGAAAAGTATATCTTGCCGCTGCTGACGAATCGGCTACGAATTTTTATTTTGACTCACGGAACCCCCAGAGGTTCACTGTTGAACCCTGGGGTTCCGCGGAACACAGTTTGAAGATCGCTGGTATAGAGGGTATAGGAGAGGGAAAATTTGCAGCACCCAACGTTCTTTACCAACCACCCATGTTGATACTAACGAGGGCTTGCATTGCTTAACTTCAGTGATCTCACGAGAAGTGCTGGTGTGTCCAACGCCACTTGTTAGTGTGGTGTTCTACCACGTAACGTGTGCATCGCTACCACTGTGAAGCAAAATAAAATCCTTTATACGCGGAGAAAAATATAGGTGTAAATCGGCAAAATTCTCAGGTGTAAAAAAGCTCACTCCCATTAGGGTCGATAAATGGTAATTAGGTAACCACCTAAACCAAGGCCTCTTGCATACACCTTTCATAGACCGGATGTATCGAGTAGTGGTTTTATATGCATGCTAAGGTTACTTTATACTGGAAATGCTTGTCCGTCTACAAATTTTGTCAACTAAGAGATTTTTTTTTGTCCACAATTCAACGAATTGACGCTTGAAGTACTATTGACGTCATTTCCGTAGACTGAATACGCCATACAAATTCGGTTATTTTTCTAGATTTGATAGTACTTGTATTTGTTTTGTATATCAATGAGCGATCTGAAATTGTTCATTCATCCGTAATTTTTCATAAAATTCATAACGGATAATAATATCCCGATCACCACCAGCCAAACCCTCCCTTTAGTTTCTTCTCAAAAGAAACAAAATTATCCAAAGTAGCAATGCATTCCTCTTCTGGACTTCCGGCGAGAGGAATAAGCTTGTTATTGTTGTACGAGTAAACATTACATACATTTATCATATTAAACCCAATTCATATTTTTATAGTTGAATGATTGGTTTTTATTTATTTAGAGACAGTCCTGCTAGTGCACTGCTCGCCATAGGCTTCTTCCACCACTCATTTCTTAGAACGTCTAGTCATATCGATTGATTGATTAGTGACCTACCAGGCCCTAAATGGGTTTGGGAAATGGCCACACAGCAATAACAGGCAAGAGCCCAGCATACCTATTATCTTGGAATTGTCGGAGAAAGTAGCAAGGAATTTGCAGGTGTGTAACTACTATATGTAGGACTTTTCCACGCAGTGGTGGGGATAGGAACCTCCTACTTATCCTGCTGCATACGACAGGCTAGTTGAAGTCAACTAGCCTGTTCCATTCCTAGCTCTTCCATTCATTTAAGCTCATTATCTTTCGGCCCTGCCCCGCTCATTCTGTCTCAAACTGTCTCGACACTGCCCTTACACGAAGAAAGGACTGGGAAAATATGACAAGACAATATTATGTGCTCAAATGAGCTCAAGGCTATGCATCACAAGTGGATTAAACCGCACGTAATTTTCTAATTGCCCATGAAACAAAATAAGATGCGCATGCGCGCGTCCGCTATATACATTCTTTTCATTTCTAGTGTGTTCTGTGGGGTAGGCCGGCATCCCCTCACAGGTAACCCATCCAATATTCCTGCGAGTTCCAGACGCCTGGCCGGTGTACCCCCAGACAAAGCTGTCATGAGGCAACGGGACTAATCTTAGATTAGGGTCAAGGAATGTGGGGGCACTTACAAGTAAAAGAGGAATTAGGTAATATACAGTCTAAAGACGTGGGAGTAGGTGGTACGTAAGGATTTGGCAGTGTGACCGGGTCTATGGGATCCTGTGTGGGAGATAGGTGAGAGTGGAGGATTAGGACCCGCTGACCTGACCCTCCCAAAACCCGTTCCCACGTCTGTTTTGGTCTCCCCCTGCCCCAGGTGCTTCCAACTATCTGCATTCTTGTAATGGAACCAACCAGCTCCTCCTCCCCGCTTTTCATTACCGTGTCCATACCACCTCTATCTACTCTCCCTAATTTTTCCGCGATGTCCCCCACCCCCAGGCTACTTCTAATATACTCATTCCTAATTCTATCAGCTCTCACCATGTACCCCACACCCCACTCATGTACCGCAGCATTCGCATCTTGGCTACTTGCATCCTATTGACGTGGCTCTTCCTCACTGCCCAACAACACTCTGATCCATATAGCATAGCTGGCCTAACCACTGCCCTGTAGAAATTCCCTTTCAACCTTATTGGGACCCTCCTATCACACAGGACTCCATGGACTTTAAATGTAACACATTTAAATTGTCAAATTTAGGAATGAGTTGAATTAATTGCGCATGTGCGATGAACCATCATGATGCGAGGCAGTAGCTAGATCCGAAAAGGGCGTGGTTGATGTTGCTCGTAGGGAAGTGTTTATTATTTTGTGAAGTTGCTCGCTATTCCGACAATGTTCGCTCGCAAGCATTGCTCACGTGATGTTGACATCTGGCGCATGACAAGTAGATGATAGGAAACATTTCAAACTGAAAATAACCTAAGCACTCTTCCCCTTTTTATCCTTTTATCCCTCTACACCCACACCGCCTTACCTTCACTTTCCCTTCTTTTACACCTCCTCTTTCCCATCCTGCTTTTGTCATTTATTGAGCTTTCTCCGCCTACGTTCACTCGTTTCAGAGTTGGATAGCAAAGTAAATGAATGGGATGAGGAGGGAAGGGGTGGGGGGTGAGGGTGGCGACCGTCGAGTTGTCACCCTGTCACCAAAAGTGTGAGGGCGCTCATGCGGAAAAACGGTACTAAGTGAATGACATGTGGTTTACCTACGCTATCTGACAAAGTCAATGAGAGTTTACACCTGAAAGCAATCTCAATCTGACGCCAATTTATTAGATATTTAATATATGGGTGAGGGGGTGGAGCGAAGAGGGCGACACACACACATATAAAAGATGGAGAAACAAAGGAGGAGGAGGAGGAGGAGGCGGATGAAGTGAGGTGGGGGCTGATATTATAAGAGAACAGGTGGGTAACCCACCGCGGAAAACATAATTAGAAGTGTGCGATATAAAAGCCGCGACAATACCACACCATCTGCTTCGTCATCTTTATACTATGTTGCGCATGCGTCGTAATATGTATCACTAACTTATCTTTCTCCTCACCTCCTCAACATGTCCCGGGACACTTTTGACACTTGGGACACAGCCACAGAAGCTCTGACTTTAATAATTGTATATCTTCTACCTCTTAGGTCACTCAACACACCTCCTATGCCTGGAAGGGAGCGACTTATTGCGTTGGCCACACCAGTTCTCATCTGGTCACTAAAGTGAAGCAACGCAACCCCAGCTAGTACTGGCATGCGTGACCGCCTGGGAACACTAGGTACTACTATTGCTCCAAATCGTCGTAACAGCGTAGTGTCTGTGCATAGGAATAACGCAGTGGACTGGTGCCCTAATGACCAGTGTACTTTAAAGGCCCTAAAACACCAACAAGCAAAACAAACCGAAAATACAAAGATCGAACCTTTGAACTACCAACTAGAGGGTTCAGTACACTATCAGTTAAGTTCTTGAAGCGCGCCTTGTGTAAGGCAGTGAACAAGTAAAAGCAGCCAGTTGGTTGAATGGCATGACATCCTCAGATTCTAAGCGAGAGGTAACTATTAAATCCAATTAGGGCTGGCCCTAGAGTTTGCGGGGGGCCCCAAGGCACCAGGCGATAGCGGGGCTCCAATGCCAAGATTTATGAAGATGATTGCATGCAGTACTTTCAATTCACCAGTGCGGGGCCCAAGACGGTTGCCTCGGTCGCCTTGCCCTAAGACCGGCCCTGCATTCAATGGTTGGTCATTTTCGGAAGTAGAAGTCGGGGTCAACCTCACTCGTGTGACTCGCCTTCCCGCCTCATTTCTCCCTCTTTGAAAGTCTCTTAAAGCTGAGACTTACACGAAACAAAGGAGATCACGTTTTTTCTGTACTAAACTTTGCGACGTAGTCCTTCCGGTTCATCCCGTTTTCGTCACTTGGTCTTCGAATTGGACGGGAAATAAGAAAAGGGGTAAATGTGATTGAGAATCAGTGAGGCAGATCGCGAGAGAAAGCGAGAGCAATATTATCACCTGTGATCCTATATTCTCCCCACACCTGTCACTTATACCTCTACACCCTACTTACTACTTACACCCTACCTCTTCCTCCATTTCTCTGCACTCCCCGTCAGTCTTGCCTCGATCCTTGATGCCCCACGTTTTCCTTAACCTCTTCACCTTCCCCTTTCTTCAACCATCCCTCCCTTCTTTACCAATCTAACCATTATTTTTTTAGCCCCGCTTTCTACACTCATCATCCCATCCCTCATTTTCTCTTTCCGCCATTATCAACATTTTCTGTTCACCCCCACTGTTGCCTATTAACACGCATAGTCACAAGTCTAGGGACACCCCTCCCCGTACCCCTCCTTTTCTCTCTCCTTCCTCTCTTGGAGTCTCAGTAAGCAATGGAGGGTAAATTAATTTATTTTGTGCTACTCTCAAGCAACTAGTTTTCTTACAAATATATGAAAGTGTCTTTTCATCAACGTGGTTTCCTATGAAAAATGTTGAAAAGGACTTAAATGTGTCTCCAGAGAGGGGAAGACAGAGGGTAGACGGGGGCCGGGATCGGTAGAGGGGAGGGTGTAGGAAAACTGGTGATACCAGCCATACAACATATTTGGAAGAGTATCAAATGGAGGAGGGGATTTATGATCTGGTCTCTTGACGTCTCATCATTTTTGGTTTAGATATAGCGTGTGTTTACAGTAGAGACGGAGAGGGAGGGGGAAGGCAAAAGAAGGAGGCCCACCACAACTGCAGGATGATTCATATGATCTAGAGTACTTCTGAGTTGCATTTTATACAGGCATTTCTGTGAGGCAAAGGTGAGAGAGATGGTCAATTTAGTGAACAGTAAGCAGTTAGTTATTTAACGTGGCGTCGGTCATACCAGAGGGCGAGCTCCTTCCTACACCTGGGTTTGTTTGTTTGTCGGTGTTTTAGGGCCCTTCAACTACAACGTCATTAGATCCCCGTCCACAGCATAGTTCTTATGCAGAGACTGCACAGACACTACACTAATGCGACGATTTTTTGGGGTATTAGCAATACCGTTTTCCCAAACGGCCACCCATGTCAGTACTAGCTGGAGTTGCGCTGCTTAACTTCAGTGATTAACCGAGAACTGGTGTGTCCAACGCAATTCGTCGCTCCCCCTACACCTGGGGATCTCTGCGATTTGTTTTGTTGGTATTTAAGGGCCCTTCAACTAACAGGTCATTAGAGCCCCGTCCACTGTGTAGTGTTAATACAGAGAATGAACAGACACTACACTAATTTGGTATTAGCTTCACCCAGTTTTCCCAAGCGACCACCCATGTCAGTACTCGCCGGGGTTGCGTTGCTTAACTTCAGTGATTAGATGAGAACTGGTGTGTCCAACGCAATAAGTCGCTCCCGGGGATTTCTCCGACTTGCAGTATACATTTTGTACTCCATGTACACATAACACCCACCCGACGAAGGTTAGACTTGACGCTATCTTCCCTCTCTCCTATGCCCTCCACCGGAAGAAGATACCTGCCTCGACCAGAAGCAACCTGCATGCAACCGCCATCATCATCATGCCCTTATCCCGCCTGTGGCAGGGTGGGGTCTGCGGGTTCTAGCCCTGCACTCCCGTCTGTCTCCCACCAGTTCCCCGTCCACCCCACACACTGCCATGTCCTTACGGACAACCTGTTCCCACGTCTGCTTCGGTCTCCCCCTGCCCCGGGTGCTACCGAACACCTGCTTTCCTGGCAAGGACCTAACGAGCTCCTCCTCCTCCCCTCTTCTCATAACGTGTCCATACCAAACTCAGCCTATTCTCCCTCTTTTTTTCTGCGATGTGTCCACCACCCCCACGCATTCCTAATTCTATCAGCTCATTCTTTCTGGGCGTGGAGGTTTGATTTTGGCCGCGCTAGCAGAATATTTTCACCTCTAAAGATAGTGGTCATTGTGTGGAGAGTGTGTGATTTGACCACGGTTCTCACCAGAATCCTTTCTAAACGGATATCTTCAGATGTGGAACATCGCCTCTCTCTCTCTCTCTCTGGATAACTGTTAATTGCCTTTACAGCTGACAGGCCGGAGTTATATAAACCACACTTAACATTTAGCAAATTTTCCGTATTGAAGGGGCTCACGTGTAGAGAACGGGACATTCCCATTCAGGACGATTTACTGCCATCAATCATTTTCGCTTTTAAAGAAACTGTCCACTTAGGCTGAGATCAAACATGCGAACTATGAATGCAAGAATCAAACACTACTAATTGATCTACACAGGAGGGTTGAAGAGAAAAAGAAAGGAATGGGGGGACCAAGTGTATACCTTACCATCTCGGCCCCTTTTCTTCTTTGTGTTAAGTCTGTCGTAATGATACGATTTCCATTGCATTTGAAAACAGGTTAGATTGCACTAGTGCAGAGGGGAAGAAAGGGAGGAGCAAGAAGTGTTCAATATTTCGCACATTTGGGTATTTTCACCAAAGAGATTATTTTTCTATATTAGGAGGTGGGCGGACTGAGGGTAGAGAGGAGGGAATGGGTTAAAACAAGGTTATTTTTCGGCCCGTAGTAGTAGTAGTAGAAGCAGCACTGGTAGTAGTAATTCAATCAGTTTTTTTTGCTGTTGTTGTAAGGGGAAGAAGAAGTGGGGCGAAAATAGCGATTGAATATTTTGATACATTGGTGGGGCACAATGAGAAATTGAAGAGGGTAGAAGGGGCGTTATTTTGGTGCTTCCAACATTGTCCCTGTCACATTTCTTTCGACAATACCCCCTCTCTGAAAAACAATCCATTTATAGGCTTTCAATATGACGTTACAACAGGTGATTGTTGAACGCCTTTTCGGCAAAGCTCAATCGCCTGACGAAACTCCTCTTCCGGTTTTTATGAGGGTAAAAAAACGATCTTACTCACACTCGCCCCCCTTTTCTTTCTGACACACCCATCCCCTTCCTCTATTTGAAAAAAAATATCCATCTTTTTTTTTTTACATCTTCTTCTCTCACATAATTCATTTCCAAAAAATTTGTATGTACCTTCTATACTCAGGGATGATGGTTGTACTCCGCTACCTCTCTTTTTCTTTATCTTCTCCTTCGCACCCCTCCACCATCCCCTCTTCCGCTCCCTGGCCCTCGCGGCTCGCTTCTTCCCTTTATTCAACTTTTCATCGGTCCAATGACTAAAAGTGTAGTGTAGGACTACTTTGAGTGAATTTATTATCAAAGGGCCCTTTTATTGATATTTGTTATAGATTGAGGACGGTGTTTTGTAAAGAAAAAGAAAAGAGGAATAGTTGATTTATTTGGGTGCCATGAAGAAGAAAATGATACTAGTCAGACCCCCCCTCCTCTCTCCTCATTCAAAAACCCCTCCATCACTAATTTTAAAAGGTTATTTAAGTAAAAAAAAGGTAGAGATTCTATTATTCTATTAGGACTCATTACACATCGTCTATCAAGGGTCCTAACACGGCGTGCATTGTAGGAATACGATTACTGCAGTACGCTGGCGTTAGCCAAGGCTCACCACAGCTCCTCTTTTTGACAGAAGGCACACACCCTAATACCTCAAACCCAGGTTGGTAGCTCAGTCCTTCAGGTTCGATCCTGGTCGGTAATGGGTCAGTGGTTTTTGGTTTACGAGCAAAGACGCCTTCAGCTCCCGGTAAGGACATGTAGTCGGTGTCTTATTGTGCGGCGGGTCACATGTAAAATAACCTTTACTATACGGCAAATTTTAAGTCGGTGAAGGCCAGTGTACCCTTTTCTTTCGTACGCGCAGAATGGAAACCAATACCAACCAAAGGCGTTTGTCGTCCCGGACAGAAATTACAGACGGTCTTTTGCTATGCGTTGGGTCAATGCTGTGTACATTGAGTAAAATGTGTGTACGAGCAGGTGTAGGAGAGCTCGTCACTAGCCTTTTCCTCTGGCGTCAGTAAATGGATCTTCAGAGGGGACAGGCTGAGGTTAAATTAACACCCACAATGGAAACATTTTCTTAATCCAATCAGAACCAGGATAGAATCCGCCTCGGTGGCGTAGGGAGTAACGTGCTCGACTATTGTATTAGTGGGTCTGCGTTCAATACTGGATCGAGGTGGGTTGGCTTCTTTTTGGTGGGAGAAAGAGAGAGAGGTCCCGAGCGCGCCTTCCGTCGGATGGGAAGTAAAGCCGGGGCCCCGCGTGGTGTACTACGTCATTGGTATGTAAAAGAACCCTCTCTACTATGCAAAGGGGTAGATGAGGCAAAAATTCCCAGGTGTAGGAGCTCGCCTCTAGGGGTCGGTGGAGTGTTCCAACGAACAGTAGGCCGTCGATCAATAAGCATAGGGGTTGCCACTTTGGTCGGCAGCCAGCTACGTAAAAATACCGTCCAACAGATTGCCTATGTGGCTATCCAGAGGGATAAAGATGGTTACCCGACCTGTAGTTACTTTTCGCTTTGATCAGAACTAGGATAGAACCCATGATATACTTTTTATCATATAAGTGGTCTCTAAAAAAAGGTAATCCGTGTTAGCCAGAATCGATCCTGCGTATTCTGAGCTCAAGGACCAAGCATGCAATTAATTTAACCGTAAAAATGAGTTAAAAGCTGACCAATTTGATGGAAGAATTGAGTTTTTTTTCCAAGAAGATTGTGATACCCTGTATCTAGTTTCCCCTTTCTCTGCCTCTCCCCAAAACGTTGCCATATCTTCGCCCTCTTCGAGAAGAAAAGCGGCACAAAAAATTTAAGGAATTAGTTTAAAAAACCTTAAGAGGTTGAAATGGGAGGGTAAGTTGGTTGACTCCCTTCTTGTTTTTTCTCCACATATCTTTACAATATGTTCAAGATATTTACTGATGTAAATATATAACATTCATGGAGATGCACACACATTTGCATATTTTTACGCGCACCATTACTTCATCTTCATCACCATCATCATCCTCGTCGTGTTTTGTTTTTTCCTCTCTTTTAGTATCGACACCGTAGCGAGCAATTTTCGGTAGTTTTTCCGCTCATTCTTAGTGTCCTTCTTTCTCTCCTTTTTTTAGGTTGACTACTTTTCAAGAAAGATGCTACATGTGAGGGTAACAACGACACCACCCCATGCTGTTCCCACAATCTTAACCTACCAACCAGGGACAGAGAGACAGAGAGAGAGGAAGACTGAGATCATAGGAACCAAATGGTAAATATACTACTAAATTTTATTTAAAAGCACAATTCTTCACCCCTTTTTTTGTTCCTAATTTCTTCCATCTGTCATTTTTGAATGCCGGGCGCGTACTTTATGAGGAAGCCTCCATCCCAGTCAGCACCATATTCGATTCGGATGGGAGCGACTTATTGCGTTGGACACACCAGTTCTCGTCTGATCACTGAAGTTAAGCAACGCAATCCCAGCTAGTACTGACATGGGTGACCTCTTGGGAAAACTGGGTACTGCTAATACCCAAAAATCGTCGCATTAGTGTAGTGTCTGTGCAGTCTCTGCATAAGAACCATGCTATGGACGGGACTCTAATGACCTTATAGTTGAAAGGCCCTAAAACACCAACGAACCGAACCAATCGATTCGGATATGTGGTCGTAGGGGCCACATTTCTGAACCCCTCTTATTCGATAAAGATAGATCAAATTTCCACAAGACCCTTTGCACCGAGGAAGGAAACAAACAATCTCCGGCGGGAGAGGACCATGTGCATTGCAAGCTGTTTGCTGCGTGAACCGGGTCCTGATTGATGACATAGGACCCTGTAATGAAATGCAATTCGCCCACTCATACCTAATCCTACCATAGATGTAATATATGTGTGTGGGCGATAACACCGTCGGGGTAATCGGTCGCAGGGATCGATCCTGTTCATTGTGGGCGGTTTTCGTTATCGGACGAAACAAGGCGACCGTAAATGTACCTGCTATCTCCATTAGAAAGTTAAGCCGGTGTCCTCTCTTGTAAGGACGTGGTCTGTGTCGCCGGTGATTGCACGCATGCATTAGTTTTTGTAGATCGAAGCAAAATCCCCCAGGTGTAGAAAGCTCGTGCCGCCCCCTGGTGTTCAGAAAGTTGACTATGATTACATAAAGATCAGTTGAGAGGGCCTGAGAATCATCATAATCATAATACCCGTATTCATCCTGTGGTAAGGTCGGGTCTGCGGGTTCTAGCTCTCCACTCCCGCCATTTCCCATCAGGGAAAGCCACTTCCCTTGTCCCGCGTGCTTCTAATGACCTGCAGCAGGTGATTAGAAGCACCTAACCAGCCTAATCAGCCTAACCTGGACCTAATCGATGTGCCAGAGTAGGGGAGAACTCTTCCCTCTCTCTTCAGTATGGGCCCACTAAAAGATTGTGGCGGGTGGGTATGCATAGCTCCTTTCCTATTTTACTGTTTGGAGTGTCGATGACCCCCAACCCCGATCAGGAGCTGCTCACTTCATCTTGACATTGGGGTTCATTCCATATCCATACTTACAGCTGCTGTTCGACAGCATCATTTAGGGATGGGGGGAAAGATGCGACATGGTCCATTCACCACTTTCTGTCCTTCCCCTCTAGGTGGGATAGCGGGAGGTTTAAATTGATTTGTTTTATATGTAAATACTCAAAATGATGGGTTTAAAGGATGTGGGGGAAAAAGGAGTAAGTACACTGTCCGCTGTATGGAGTAGTAGCGAATACCAAATTTAGAAAGATGCAGGAGTCTACTCCCCTCTCTCTTCCTGCACCTGCCCTTGCCCCTTTCCTCCCTACATTTTCTCTGATCACAGTCTGGAAAATTTATGTCTACATCAGCACTTAATTGCATTATGATTTATTGCCATACCCAACCAGTGCGTATCACGCGTGCATGATAATGTCATTAAAAATGTCATCTACATTACCATAAGTCATACAATGGAGTGTGTATAAGGTGGGGGGGGCATGCAAAGGGAGTAGGGTAGGGGCAGGCATAAAGAGGAAGGGGAAAGAATAAGGCATATATTGCTGGACAGGTGATGTTTTTCTACACACTTCCAAAAAATTGTAATGAAAGGAGGTGGAAGGGTACCTCCATGCTGCTATGATTATATTTTCAGAAATTCTCAACCTTAAGGCCCAGCGCAAAATGAGACGCAGTCTCCGCAGGGTGACTCACTATAAATTTCTGTGACTCGCATGATAGTAGGTAGTTGCGCATGTTAAGTCTCAGGGTGACGTAACTCAGTGCCTGCGACACGTGACCCTTCGGAGCGCAGTGTCAATGCCGCAGTTTCCTGCGAAGCAGAGAAGTTCTCTTGTTATTTGATGCAAGTATGGTGCAAAAACTGCGATTCAATGTGCAGTGATGGCCTGCTAGCAGAGCAGAATTTGGCAGGGCTGCTACACCCTGCGTCTCATTTTGCGCCTTGCCTTATGGTAGAGATAGTTTTACCGCTGCACGTAAAAGAGCCCTTATCTATATGGAATAAAAATACTTGTAGATCAACAAAGAGTTGCTCGCCCTCTGGTGCTGGTAAATTACGTTCAGATGTAACCTGAATCCCGGTGTAGGAGCTCGCCCCTTATCGTCGGTGAAATACCCCGACGATAAATAAGCGTAGGAGTTGCAGCTTTAGTTGGCAACCCGCTGCGGAAAAACACCGTCCAATATATCACCCTTGTGTCCATTCAGAGGGACAAGATGGGTATTCGACCCTGCCATAGGCCGGAAAAAGGGGTTAGGAATTGCTTTGCGTAAGCTGAATACACAAAGCAAGCCACAGAAACTGAGGCAGCTGGCTGTAAGGAGGCAATCACTGCTAACACCGCGGCTTTGTAGGAAAGCTACCCGTTTACTTCCTCAACGCTGCAATCCCCTCCTCGGGGAAAATTTTATCCCCGACGCCAAGCGGTAATAGGAAAGTGCGCAGATCTACGGGAATAATTCCCTCTTAAAATAGAAAGGGTTCTTTTGCTCACAGTGATGACACCGTAGACCCTCCCCTTAAAAGGACCACGGTTTTACTTCCCATTAGACGGAAGAAGCACTTTGGCTTTCCTTTCCCTTCCTCTTCCCTTCCCAGCCTTCCTAGGCCAGGACCGAACCTGCCACTAAAATACATATAGGGAAGAAATGAATTTTGAGATGTGCTGGAGTTGAATGACGATGGGACCTAGTAGTGAGGGCATTTCTCTTTTTGCCTACCCCCCTCTCACCCCTGTCTTCCTACAATCCCCTATTGTTCATCTCTCCTCCATCTCGTTTCCTTTTACCGTCATATCATCCCCAAAGATTTTTCGCTTAGTGCAAACTAAAGGGACATGTACATACTTTTAGGAGATATGAAAAAAAAGCAACTGGATTGCTGATGACCAGTTGGTGGCAGTGTTATATAATAATCCAGAAACGCCTGTTCCCAAGAGAAACTCCTAGAGATCTGACGCAGCAATGTAATTTAACAGAAATATAGATGCCCCCCCCCTCTCTCTCAATCTCCCTTACCCCCTCCTTTTTGTCGTTAAGGTACCATTTCTATATCTCCAGTTACTTGCCCTCCTCCTTCCCTACTCGTCCTCTTTCCTGCCAACCTCATCCTCGTGTTTCTTTGTCGTGGCAATGCCCAATGTTGCCTCCTAACACACACACACCTCACTGCCCAGCTCTTGACCCTCCTTGTCACCCCTTTTCCTCGCCAAACCAAAAACTCATCATCAGAAACCGCATCAATTTAACTTACTCATTACTCTAGAAGCACATACACTTCACAGTCAACCTTCCCCCTACCATCTCCATGGCCACCACCTCGCCCCTCTTCAAGTCACCCCTTTCGCCCTTCTCATCGCCTCTACCCTCACGCCATTACTACTACTACTCACTACTGACCATTGCATCTTCTATTCTGATGATTACACAGATCTATTCATGGATGCCCGTATGACATGCCTGGAATGGGTCCAATACAATCCCCCTTCACTTTCTCTCTCTCCTCCCCACACACCAGCAGACACGCGAAAACACAGACACAGGTGATTAGTCACCGGTAGAAAATGTGAGGGTGGGTCAATGGGCTCTTCTTTTGTAATTTTGTTGAAAAACGATGGTAAGGCCCCAGAGTTCTCTCTCTCTCTCTCGCGTCCTGATGGTGTCTCGAAAATGTTGAAGACCAGAATGAGCAAGAGACCCAAGTTTACGTAACACCACGGGCTTGTGGTCTGCGTGCGCGTCAGTCTGTATGGTTGACCCATCCCATTAAAGAGTTCAATGGGTTAAATGGTCACATAAATATTCTTTCATGAGACAGTTAGTGGTGAGCATAAATTACTCTTAATGGGCCACACAATAAACATATCTTTAGAGCACAAAGAGGCGCAAAGCACGACATCATTAAGTGTTTTCGGGTGTGGGGGAACGAGAAGGGCGGAAGTGGTGGGGGATGGGAGAGAGAGAGAAGTAGAGTACCCAACAGTGGTAGACAGACGATAGAAGAGAGAACCGATGGGGTGGGAACCAGTAATGAGATAAGGAAATAACAGGATGATCAGCAGGGTGGAGTGTGAGTGTCGAAGAATTATTATTCACTGCGTGGGTCACTGAAAGGGTCAACTTTTCAGGAATTTCATTCGCGATATGCCATAAGAGACACATTTAAAATGTCTCAAAGGGCAATGAATAAACGTTTTAAGTTCAGGCGCGCCCTAACTCATTGATTGGACTAGATCAGAATTGGACAATGTGTTTTTTTTTTAGTTTCACTCTCCCCCCCCCCCCCCCCGCTTCAAAGTCCTGCCGTCTGCCGCACAGCCCCTTGCCTCTCCAATGCATTTGCATAGATTAATTTCGTTGGACAGGTTTAATGGTGGCCTATAATCTCTGAAGGCTATTTGCAGACACCAGGGGGTCTGTCACCGACACCTCTACGGGTCATTAACCGTACAGGCGTGTTTTAAAGGAGGAAAGAGTTACAGTACTTGACATTCACCAAAGTTTTATTTCCCATTCAAATTCTCTTGACTGCCACTATCTGCACTCAACACCAGAATTGAACCTAGGCTCCACAGGAGTTCAGCACCTTTACACGCTGCCAATTGAGATATTTAAAGTGTTATATATATATACGTATATTCGTTATTGTATGCAGCTCGCACTGTCCCTTCACTCACCGACTTTACTTTCCAATTGATGGCAGCTAACGAAAAATAAACAAGGCAGGAATTGAACTTCTGCAATACTAGAGTTCACGTAGGTTGTGGCTTTTTTGTCAGGATCGAACCACCGTTTCCAGAAGTCAAAAGGGTATTTGCTCAACTCCTAAAATCGATGTGCATACAGAGTTGCAAATATGTGCGGATAGGTGGCGTGTCAAGCGTGACATATCTTTGATGCTAAATTAAGCACTATTAACTGTAATTAAATGAATGATGGGTGACTGCATCTTGATCGACAGCAGCATTCCGGGGGCTGACTCCATAAAAGAATTTCAGGTAGACGTCAACGAGTAATCACTTAGCCAGGCGCACACACACACACACACACCCACACTGGAATTAAGAGAGCCTGGGGCTAAGATTCTTGTCTTTTGGTTTTCATTTGTTGCATCACAAACATCCAGATGTTGTAGTGTAATGAAGTGACTCGCAGACGATGTTATCAGTTAAATGTCAATATTAACACTAACAATTCCCAATTCCCCCCTTTCCTCTCGTACTAAGATAATGAGATGAGGTAGAAGTTGGGACGGGGGCTTATTTTCGTCTCCCCCAACTACAATCGCACAGAAAAGGTATCAACGGTTATGGGTACTATATTCGAGAAGCAACTACTAACACTTTACCTACCTATAGTAGGGGGGGGGGGGCTGGGTACCAATTTACGTTCATCTGGATACACATGGGCGATCTGTTAGACGGTATTTTTACGCAGCCGGCTACCGACCTAACCTGAAACCTCTATGTTAAGTTATCATCAGCAACTGTTCGTTGGAAACCTCCATCGACGCCAGGAGGCGAGCTCCTGCACCTGCGAATTTTTGCCTCATCCACCCGTTGCATAATAGAGAGGGTTCTTTTACGTGCAAATGACATCGTTCACCACAGGGGGCAACGGCTTTACTTCCCTTCCGATGAAAAGCTCACTCAAGGCCTCTCTCACCCGAAAGAAGTCAACCACCTCGATCCCGTATCGAACTTAGCGCCACTGACGCAGTAGTTGAACGCGCTACCTCCTGCGCCACCGGGGTGGGTCTTACGGGTACTATATTCAGCCCATTAGAATGTTGAAAACAATTGTAGAATTGAACATGGGGCGTGTGTTTTGAGTCCAAATGAATGCACATAATTTAAAACCTCATTGAGAGGTCAACTCCCTGGTAGGCCGGTATCCCTCCACAGATAACTCCTCCAATATTCCTGTGGGTTTTAGACGCTGGGTTGATCCCAGTCAGAGCTGTCTCACCAACCAGGTGGCAATATTTAGATGAGGCAGTTGGAAGTTGGGGATCCCAACAGGAAAAACAGGGGAATGAATTAGTCGATAGTCAGTCAGTAGGTCAGTCAAAGCTGGCCAAATTCAAGCGGGTTATTAGAAGCACGCGGGAAAGGGGAAGGCTAAGTCAGACATGGGAGTCGGCTGCACGTAACGATATCGTGGTGGGTGAGGTGGGATGGGGACCTGGTAGGAGATATGCAGGAATGGAGGACCAGAACTGTCAGACCCGACCTTGCCACAGGCCGGATAACAACACTTGGACATTTATGTACAGCACATGTTGGCAGGCGGAAAAAAATTAAGTCCTCTTTCAAGAAGTTTACATAGGGATGGTACTAGAATTACTTCCTTCCGATCTGGGACATCAAATATAATGACAGCTTCCGCTTTTGCTCTTCTCTCTCTCTGGGTAAGTTGTTACACCTAGAGCCTCGACAATTTGGAAAGGACAGAGAGAGAGGGGGGCAGAGAGTGAGAGAGAGGCAACGAGAGAGAGAGAGGCAGAGAGAGAGAGAGAGGCAGAGAGAGAGAGAGGCAGAGAGAGAGAGAGAGAGGCAGAGAGAGAGAGAGAGGCAGAGAGAGAGAGAGGCAGAGAGAGAGAGAGAGAGAGAGGCAGAGAGAGAGAGAGGCAGAGAGAGAGAGGCAG
>JAAFCE010009126.1:8434583-8557734 GCA_013389805.1 Trigoniulus corallinus
GAGAGAGAGAGAGAGAGAGAGAGAGAGAGAGAGAGAGAGAGAGACCCCGAGTGCGCCATTCTTTCGAATGAGGAGTAAAACCTAAGTCCCGTGTGGTGTATGATGGCATTTGCACGTCAAAGAACCCTCTCTACTATGCAATGGGTAGATGAGGCAAAATTTCCAGGTGTAGGAGCTCGACCTTTGGCGTTGGTGGATTTCCCCAACGAACAGTAGACCAACGATAAATACTGTAAACATAGGGGTTGCAGCCTTTGGTCAGAAACCGGCAGCTTTGGTGGAAAAACACTGTCCAATAGATCGCCCTTGTGTCCATTCAGAGGGACAAGATGGGTACCCGACCGAAAAGGGGTTATGAGTTGGTTTTTCTTGGTCGTCGATGGAGTTACAGTTTCTGCTACTAGAGGCAACTTCATCAGTTGGTTACTAAGACATTTGGCGATAAACATTTAAAAGTGAGTTACATTTGTATATACAACCTTCAGTTACAAAAATAAGCGCGTAATTTATTAGAGAAAAGATAAAAATGGCGACCGCTTTGCATTTCGTGTGAAGTATGTCGATATCAGTTCTACACAAAAAAAAAACATTTAACATCTTATCAAACAGTAATTGGGATAGCCATATATATATTTTTTTTTTAAAAAAACACCTGTGTATCAAACACATATGTAGTATTTCTTAGAGCACGGATTGGGGATTAAGCCAAGCAGCCATAACAGGTCGAACCCTTAGGAGGCTGCTTGCAGGAGATGAGGAGGTAGGTATAGAGAATGTCGGAGAGGGGATATTTGCAGCACCTAACGTTCCCTACCAACCACCCATGTTGGTATTAACGTGGACTTGCGCTGTTTAACTTCAGTGATGACAGGAGAACTGGTGTATCCAACGCAACTTGGCCAGACAACGCAACTGTCACATGATTATGGCCAGAGGCGTGGCTAGGGTTGGCGTCGCCCCCTCTCCCGAAAAAAAAATCGCTCTGTTCCTTCTTCTGTTTTGCTGTCACCCCATTTGTCATGGTGCGAGTGGTGTCACCCGGTGCGGCCCGCACCCCCTAGTGACGCCACTGACTATGGCACAGTTGTGTTAACTAGAGATTTTCATTTATTTTGTGTATTAATTTTGGTGCTTTAGGGCCCTTCAACTACAAACGTCATTAGAGCCCCGTCCACTGCTTAGTGCTAGTGCAGAGTCTGCACAGACACTATGCTGTTACGACGATGTTGGGGTATTAGCGGTACCCAGTGTTCCCAAGCGGCCACCCATGTCAGCACTAGCCGGGGGTTGCGTTGCTTAACTTTAGTGATCGTACGAGAATTGGTGTGTCCAACGCAATACAGCCGCTCCCTATGTGTGTCAACGTAGTACTGTAATTACGAGATGCATAAAGGCCGCTTCACAATAGCAACGGGAACGGGAACGCAAACGGTAACGGACGGGAAAGTTGACCAAAATTCAACTTTCCCGTTCAACGTAAGCCGTTTGACCAATGGCAGCACACCTCCACCGCATGACGTACCCGTCGCCCCTCCCCTCTGCACAAAATACGTTTTCCGTTGCCGTTCCCGTTGCTATTGTGAAGCGGCTTTTACTGCGTATTGCAAATGACAAACAAAGGTAGTAGGGTAGTGCTGTACTTCTCAGGATGAAACAAAAAATGTAGCCAACTAAGCTAAAATTCAAATTATTCGATAAATGAATAGCGGAACAATGCTGATTAGAAACGTACACAACATACACATAAGACATGCAGCCCTGACTGCCTCCATATGGTCTTGTCCCACTTTCTACCATTTGGCATCATTTTTCCTTCAGATTCCTTATTACCTCCTTCCCCTCTTTCTCACACTATATATTTCTCTCCTCGCAAGACGCGGTATCTCAATAAGTGATCACAGGACACGATTAGGTAAAATATGGATGCATGTGTAATGGAGATTATACGATGTAATTAAAATCCTTGATTTCCATACCAAATTTTTCTTTAAGAGTTATTTCCAGTGTGGTGCGTGGTGGGTAATTTTAATGAGGAGACGACAAGGGAATAATAGGGATAGAATGTACGTGTTGTTTGTGAGAGAAAGGGTATGGGATAACACAAGAGGAAAAATTTTTTTTTTTACATTAGATGGAATTGAAAAGTACGGGGAGAGTAAGGGGTTGACTAGGGATGGATAATGCAGAGTGGGATTACATGTTTGTGTAGATGACACTGTCATAGGAGTAACGGTGGGGATAGGGGGTAGTGTGTGAGAGATATGCAACGAGGAGGCCAGCAGTAGTCGGATATGTTAGGGATGAGAAAGAGAGGAAGAAGAGGAAGGGAAGGGCATATAGAGAGGGGGTGAGATATTGATGCGACATGGATCTCTCTCTGTCTCTCTCCCCGAGCTCAACATTCTACCGTAATAGTGTCCTTTATTACATGTCAACAATTTCATCCGCATCTGCGTTCTCTGTTGGCATTAGTGAAAAGATGGGAGCAATTCGAGCCCAGTTGTCACAGTATCCCACAACTTGGCTGCTCGTTCCCCCTTTTTACTCCATCCTCACTCTCCTTCTTATCATATCTTTCCTTTTGCCCATTATTGTTGTTCGCTTCGGACCTGGTCTAGTCTTTCACCACCCATCATCAGTCAAATACTGAGGTTACACTTCCTCCCCCTAAACTTTTCTGTCTCTAGACGTAAAAAAAAGCAACTCCTAACCCTTTTCCCGCCTATGGCAGGGTCGGGTACCCATTTTTCCCTCTGAATGGACACAGGGTGATATATTGGACATAGTTTTTTCTGCAGCCGGTTGCCGGCCAAAGCTGCACCCCTACGCTTATTTATCGTCGGTCTAGTGTTCGTTGGGGAATGCTACCGACGCCAGGGGGCGAGCTCCTACACCTGGAAATTTTGCCTCATCTACCCGTTGCGTAGTAGAGAGGGTTCTTTTACGTGCAAGCGCCATCGTACACCCACACGGGACCTCGGTTTTACTTCTCATTGGAAAGAAGGTACACTCGCGGCTTCTCTCTCGCCCGAAAGAAGCCGACCCACCATGGTCCAGTATCGAACCTAGAACTACTGGCGTAGTTGCCGAGTGAGCTAACACCTACGCCACCACGGCGGGTCTTTTCTGTCTCTAGACGTAAGGCGACGAAAAATATCAAAGGTCAGTGGGATAGACCAGGGGTGGCCAACAAGTCGACCGCAAAGCCAATTTTGGTCGATCACTCGCCATCAGTGCCGGATTTAGATATTGAGCGGCCCTAGGCTATTTCAATTTTGAGGCCACTTTCAAGCCCTTTTGAGGCCCTTTTCTTAAATTTTGAGGCCCTAGGCTTCAGCCTAATTAGCCTAATGGAAAATCCGGCACTGCTCGCGATGTGTTGACTTAAGACCCGCGTCGGTGACATAGTGGCTTAATCTTTCTAGGCCTGCGGCAGTGGTTCTAGGTTCGATACTGGACCGAGGTGGGTCCAGTATCGAACCTCCACCTTCTCACTTTGACTACGCCTATGACAGCAAGTCGATCGCGACACATTTGTAAGATAAAAAGTAGATCGTATGTACACAAAAGTTGGCCACCCCTGGGATAGACTATCGTTTCAGTTTCACATGGTACTACAATGGGCCCTACAGACTAACCTTCTTCAAAATGCCATTGAAATAGAAGTAGGAATAGTGCAAGGGAAACACTACAGCTGGGAATCAAACTCACGTCTGCTTGCACATCGCAGACGGATAGGGAGGGTGTATGGAAGAGGAAGAGTGCAAAGGCTTCCCAACTTTTGAAGAAGGCAGGTTCGCCCTTGATCGAGAGGTCGATGATTTACTCTGTGATATGGGCTCTGGAGACGTTAAAGTGACTTTCCGTCATACAGGACCTAAAAAGAGGGAAGTTCATTGAATATACGGCAGCTCTTCGCAACAGCTGAAAGTGCGCAGGTTCGCCGCTGGTCGAGGGGTAACCTGCTCCTACCTGTCCATGAATGTTTAATTAACATCTTAGTCAGATAGCTCAGTATCTGACACGAATGTACGAGAAAGGAGATAACCACAGGGTACTAAAATCGAAGAGTAATAGTCCGAGGATGAAGAAGGGATATAACGGTAATAGTTCCTTTGAGAATATTGTTCAAAAGATGAACTCCACGTTTGGGATAAGAGTGTCGGATGTGATCCTCCTCTCTCTCTCCCCCTCTCTTTCTTTCTCAGTGTACCACGCCCTTCCCCACACATTCCTCATCCTACCCACCCTAGTTATTACGGCCTAATACTGTATATTTAAGAACATAACAACGGTCATGTGAATATGGGATGTCTATCACCCCTTTTCAGCCTTTGGTGGACACCGAATCCAACACCGAATCACACACCTGCCCTCAACATCTGTTCTCCAAATGAGTCAGTCACTTAAGTTTGTGCGCGTGCGTGCATTGATGTGTGGTCTTATCATCATTCATCAAATAAAACGTCGGAATTGCCACCAGATGGCTTCGACCAAGTACAATTCAATTACTCTGTCTCCTCTCTCTCAGACGTCCCCCCACCCCCCCGGTTTACATTCGTCCCAGCTTATACTACTCCCTTCTCCCCATCTCTCTCTCCAATATAGCTCGTCCTATCGCTCAGCAGGGTCGAGGGGGGGGGGGTTCCGTCCTCATCCTCTCCTATCCTAAAGGCAGGAAAACAAACAAACAACCAAAATGATAACGAGTACTCCGAGTATGATGAGTGGAGGAGGGACGAATGAGGTCCCTCCCATCCCCTCTTTCCTATTTTGGTGAAACTGTAATTTCTCGTCATTTGAAGTTGAATCTCTCTTTTTCTTTTCATTTCCCTTCCTCCTTCCTTTTTCTTCTTCCCTGGACAGTGTCGCCTTTAACCCTTTTATTTCCGTTTGTCTGACTGCAAGGCTGTGACGTCATATTGAACGTGAAGAAGCACGGCGCCACGTACTCTTTTTTTTTTCGACCTACTTTCCCCTTCACACCCTCGCCCCCTCCTCCCTCCCGTCTTGTTAAGGGTGTGTAATAAGAGGTGGAGGGCCGAAAATATCTTTTTTGCCTCCTCCTCCTCCAAATGTACCCCTTGCATTTTTTTTTATACAGGAATTGTGTAGTAGGATGAAGAGTATGAAGAGGGGTATGTAGAGGTAGGGGAAGAAGATGGAGGGTAATTTGTGTGGCAGGGGTTTGAAAAGAAACGGGAAGAGGGGTGGAGGAGAGAGAGGAGAGAGAGAAAGGGATGGGACAGAGAGCTAGGATATGTCAGTGTCTATTCATTGATAGTGGCAAATTCACATCGGGCTATTGAACGAAAGTCGGCGTCGGCAATGAAAATCGATTGACAGACATGTCGATGTTAGTCGACCATGATGAACCACCACCACCACCACCGATATTACACCCTCCTTCCCTCCCTTCTTCCGTCTACGTCATCGCATCCTTATTATCCTCCGGTTTCTCGACACCCCCTCTCCCCCCTCATCCATCTCCCACCGCACAACGCTTCTCCACCACGACCATTATCCTTAGTGATGCAGCATTGGTGTATGGAGTACGAAAGGACTCGATAAACACATGCCAGAGACGCGCCAGTGTTGTGAGATGTCGGGGGCGGAGGAGGGTAAGAGTGGAGAGGGACAGAAGAATGGGAGTTGGGGATACAGTGGGTTGAGATCAATAAGAAGTGGATGGTGTCGACGTGTACCATTCCTCAGTTCTCCAGTTTTGCTATCCTAACCATCCCAGCAGCATCCCATTTCTTTTTCTTCTTCCCCCCTCCCTTCCCCACCCGGTCTATCATTTTGCCCCCTCCTCTTTTCCATCCCTCCAGTGTCTCCTTAATCATCTTTTTCATGTTCTGCTTCTCCTCTACTAGTAGTGCTTTTGCTCAGTCATTCTGTCCTGACCTCTAGCGGCCAAAAGTTGTCACCATCGCCGCCTGTCAGCTCTTATGTAATAGTCGGTCTTGGGTTGTTCATTGGTGTTCAAAGGGTTGGAGGTTTCGATCGTTGGTAGGGTATCATCCGCCCTCCTCCACAGGACTGCTTAGATTACACAGCCGCCAAAAGGGATTTATGAAGTGGGTGGTGCTGGAATGTCCTAGGTGGGCGTCAAGAAACAAGGGGGAAGGCGGCTGTGTGAGGCACCCTGTAAATTACCTTCGTAAGTCGTATGAACTGTGGTCTCAGTGATGAGGACCAACTGACCCTTCCCTCCCCCCCCACACACACACAGAAATTTACCCTCAAAAGAAAAATTAAGTGCCCAAAAATTATTTTGTACTGGTTTGCTCGTCAGTGGGGTACCGACCAGTTGACTAAATCAAGAACACGATGATTATATGAGAAGGGTATGGAAACCTCGAGGTGGATGTCAATAGGAGTTCAAATAACGGGTCAAAAGTTATAAAAGGAAGTGAACGACGGATGGGAAGGAAGAGGTCACTGGTGTGATTTGATAGAAAGCCTCGAGTGGGGAACAGGAGTGGTTTTAGAAGGAAAGTGGGGGCCAGAAAGTGTCCCGCCCCTCCCCAAAAGATTGGAAACCACATTGGTGCAGTTGACTAGTGTTCGTTGGCTGGTGACCTCTAGTGGATGGGTTAGACGGTTAGCAAATTCATGCATTTCTCTCTCCTCTCCCCCTTTCTTGGCTGCTGTTGTTGTTTGTTGATGTTTTAGGGCCCTTCAACTACAAAGGTCATTAGAGCCCGGTCGACAGCATAGTTCTTATGCATAGACTGCACAGACACTACACTAATGCGACGATTTTTGGGTATTAGCAGTATCCAGTTTTCCCAAGCAGCCACCCATGTCACTACTAGCTGGGGTTGCGCTGCTTAACTTCAGTGATCAGACGAGAACTGGTGTGTCCAACGAAATTCGCCGCTTTCTTTCTTGGCGGGCGCGCTGTGGGGAGGCAGTGTTACTCTCATTTTTCCCCTATCCCGATGCAAGGAGACATGTCAGAGATGCTTTTATACAGCTACTGCTGTTACCACCGATAGGAGGCGTTTAGCATCCGCATAGTAGCAGTGAAAGGATAGAGAGTATTGAAAGCCATTGTTAAAAGCGATGGATACGGACGAGAATGAGGCGAAAAAAAAAGACGAGAGTGAGGAAATAATAATAAAAAAAAAATGAAAGCTGCTCGATTGCCATGTTGAATTTGCTTATGGAGTGATGCGCGAGAAGAGACACACATCCACAGAGCAAGGAAAAGGGACACAGGCTCTTCCTTCCCCCATCCAACGAGGGATGATGATACAGCAGCTCTTGATAGATGTAATATTACCACCACCCACGGCAGAGAGGCAAAAAGGGGGGGGGGGTAATACAAAAAAAGAAAGGAAGATGAGAAGAAGAAAAAGATGAAGAAAGAGGTGGAGTAAAGATCGTTGCCTACTCAAGACAACGTCGACGGCAAACGTCTTTTCTTTAAGGAAATGGATTCGTTCACTTGTTGCGCGTTTGCTGTTAAGAGATGCAATGTATTTTTTCTACGCTGTTGCTGCCGTCATCCATTCAACAGTTGCCAACGCTGTTGCTTCTCGTAGCTGCTGCTGTTACTGCCGCCGCCGCCGTCGTTGTTCGTTTCAGCGACGGATGGATGGACGGACGTGGATATCAAAGATATAGAGACACGACGACAGACATTGTATTGCAGCGCATTCAGTGGTCATCCGTTCGGCGCCATCGTCCATCCAGGAAGCACGAGAAAGGCAGATTGGAATAGTAGTGATTAAGTTGGTCACCGGCGGCAACAACGCTGCTGTTTTTTTTTTCAATATGGCTCTTTTTTTTTAGATGACCACTATCCCTTTCCACACCCTTCCCAGTGTTGTCTCTTCTCTTCCTCCACCTCATCCCCTCCTTCTTTTGACTGGTCGATGGCACACCTTCCACAAGTGTTATAACATGCATGGTGGCCATGATCTCCCACCAAACGATTTTTTTTTTATATTAATTTTGACCAGTACTAAATGGGAAAATTGAAAGCGTTTTAAATGAGGAAATAAGAATGGAAGCTGACATTTACTCAAGGAAAGGTCAACCGGAAAAACGTCACACTCGCTTGATTCTAGAAAGGGTATCCGTGTGTAGTGAAACCCAGCAAAACAGGGTGGACATAGTATTCGGTGCTGCTGTTGCTTCTTCCCAACTAGCCTCGGACCTTTCGGCACTTGAGAGGTTGTACAGCACTACGAGTGCAGAAGCGGATGCTCCTAGCACGTGACTTCTCGGTCAGTTGCACCAACAACTATCACCAATCACTAAACGACCGTAGTGGGTGTGTATGTGTGTGAAAGGACTATGTGTGTGTGTGGAGCTTCCTTTTCAATTTGTAAAATCGTCAATGGCAGTAGTCGAAACCAGGGATGGAACCCTACACGGCAAAAAAGTACTCAGTGGATGGAAAAAAAGTGAAAAATAACTATTAGGATGTCCATCCGCCACAGCCTTTGTAAGTTGTTAGTGTAATACCGCCGAGAAAGGAGAATTCTGCAACATCTCACATTTTTTTCTCGTAAAGAAAGAAAGGGGTTTTCCACATGGAGATAAACATTAAATCATGCTCTATTTGAATACCCGAAAGAAGCACTCTCACCCCCTGCTTTCCACTGACCGGGGTCGAATCTGTTTCATAGGCTATATTGGATGTCGCACAGACCTAGAAGGTGCACTTGAGGTTCTCCTGACTCCAAATGTGGAAAAGAAACGCCTCTGCATAGCTGAACGTCGCGCGCGTGCGCACGACTACAGGCAACGGTGTTGTAAACGTGGAGTGACCAGTAAGTTAAGAAGCAGTTAGGTACAGGTCCTAGGGAAACACCAGTACTAGGAAACGCTAACTTGGACTTGTAGATTACTCCTTCACACGATATCGGAGGGCGGCGTGGGAAAGCCGTCACCGATGAATGTGGGGCCCATGCACAGCCCCTTGAGCTGATCCCAGAAATGATGACGAGAGGAGCAGGTGAAAAATAATGTGTTGGGTTAATTCAACGAAACGTCCCACCCTACATCTTTGAATTGGTGTATTAAAAGTGTATAAGAGTGCATGACCCGTGTCACGTGGAGTACCTGTATTGGTCGGGACACAACTCCCTACTTCACCAGACGTGTCGAGGCCACAATTGGAGACGAGGAGTATGTGCTGTTGCGGCGGCGGCGGCAGCAGCATCTGTAAACCACTGCATGACAAGGATAAAAATGGATTTGTGTGCGTGCGCTCGTGGCGCCGCTCGCTCTCCTCTCTTCATTTGATTTGTGGGGAGAAGGGATGGATAGGTGGTTTAGGGGGTAGGATGATTGGGGTGGCAGAGGGGAAGAGGGGTTAGGAGACGGGTGAGGGACACAGGAGATTGTAAGAGTGGGTGGAATGATTGAAAAGGGGTGTGGAGTAAGCCACATTATGATTATGATTCCAATGGCAGGAGCATTTTGCGAGGAGCGAACAGAGAAAGAGAGGACGTGTCGACGAATCATAACAGAGTGGACATGCGCAGTTGAGGCGAGCTACAGGAGGTGGTAAGGAGGGTGTCCCACTATGGGTTTTCCGCGTGGATTGAGGGTTGAGATCAGAATGAGAGAGAGAGAGAGAGAGATGGGGGAGACGAGGTGAGAAGGGAGACACACCAGACAGAGAAACAGAGGCGCTCGCTTTTCTCACATAGACAACAAACGAGAGTGAAGTTTCCAACCAGTGATGTGAGAGCACACAGTACAGTTGTTCCGCTGTGCGAAAGGAACACGCACCACAAATAGCAGAGATGCAGCAGCAGCAGTGGCGGTGGTGGTGGTGACAAGAAGTGGTACCAGGTTTTGGTTGTCATCAAAGAGTTGTGATTGCTTGACAGTTTATTTGACGGGTGCGGTGGTCGGGTAAAGAGAATATGTTTGGAAAACCGGACAGTACATATATATTTTTTTTCTCTCGGAACTTAACTCGGAACCTCCTTTTTCTCCTCTCTGTACATGTGTACTATTATTGTTGACAGATCGGGACCAGAAACATGAAAGGGGGTATATGGGTGCCGTGTGTGCCACTTCGCCCTGAAAAGTTCAATGGGTCCACACAGAGACACTGCAGTGTGGATGCCACGCGCGCACATTGTGCCACTATGATGATGATTGAGGAGTTGTATATACACGGCGCGCGGGGAGATTGACTGGTGCGGATGTAGTGGAGAATGGCCTGTGGATCATGGACACTAAATCTTTTTCTTTTGGCTCCAATTTTCACCCCTCTCCTTGTAGTGGGACTCTAATTTGTTGACTTGTGTCCACTGTTATTACGAGAATCAACTACATTGAGGTACGCACGTGGCTGTTGTCGTGTAATTCAAAGACATGGTTGTTTGTTGCGCAAGTGTTGTCCCCCCCTCCATTTTCTCTGATTTCGGCATACCTCTTTCATATTTTTGAGATCCAACGATCTTCCATCTTTTTCGGTTGATTTTTTGTCAGTGGACCTCCAACCTCCTCACCTTTTTTTTTTCTTGTTCTTCTTCAGGACATGAGTGTGAATTTGGATGACCAAGTGGACATTTCTTCTCGTTGCAGCCTGGATACTCTTTTTTTTTCTTCCAATCCAAGCTCTGTCTGTATATTAAATGCTCATCAATCATCATTGTCCATCCCGAGGAGGTTGTGTCCACTGCTTTCTTGCTTCTTTTTTTGTTGTTGTTGTTGTCTCCGCCTGTCTTTTGATGATAATGGGGTAATGATGACGATGACTGTGCTCTCTGCTCATCTTTTCTGGAATTTTCCGGTTTTATTGGTCGGGGTTTTCACCTCATCATCTCTTCTCCGTTAGTTACTTTTCATCATTTTGTTGTTGTTGTTGTTGACGAACAAGACATTGGAGTGTTTTTTGATCCGTTTTGCTCTTCCCGCAAGGAACACGTCATCAAAGTGCGTATGAAATTTAATCATAATGTATTTTTATGTGTAACACCGGCCTCGTCGGCGTAGTGGTTCCAGGTTCAACACTGGATCGAAATGGGCTGACTTCTTTCGAGCGAAAGATGTTTGGTGTGGCGTACGATGTTCTTTGCACGTAAAAGAATCCTCTCCACTATGCAACGGGCAGATGAGGCAAAATTCCCAGTTGTAGGGGGCCCTAATGACCTTTGTAGTCGATGGGCCCTAAAACCCAAACAAACAAACCCCGGTGTAGGAGGTCGGTGGAGTGTCCCAAGAAACAGTAGGCCGATTATAAATAAGCATAGGAGTTGCAGCTTTGGTCGGAATCCGGCTGCGTAAAAACACTATCCAACAGAATGCCTATTTGTCCATCCAGAGGGGCAAAGATGAGTAGCCGACCCCCGCCATAGGCGGGTAAAGGGTTAGTAGTTGCTGTTGTGCGTAACGTGAAGGACCTGTCTAGCGCGGCGCGCCGTGAAGGAGAACGAATGTTAGAATGTATGGCCACTTGTTGAGGACAAGGGGGTCCAACAGGTCTCTTCGTTCGTTCGCTTGTTGCTTGTGCTCTTTTAAGTAATGGACCTTATTATAAGTCATGTGAAATTTAAATATTCATATTGGTCTTTTCTTTTCTCTCCCCCTCTTCCACTTGCCGGTTTCTTCCTTTCCTTTTCCTTCCGGTTTCCTGTCCGTCTTCACGTCTATAACAGAGTTCCTGACTGACCGAGGAGGAAGAAGAAGAAGGCCTTATTTGGGGAGTATATTCGGACGACACTGGGTGCGGCGGCAAGAAAAGCAAGGACCTCATTTGTGTGCGTGTGCTGCGGCTACCTAGGGTTGGTCGAGTTGACCATCGACAACCAACAGATTTCTCCGTCAACACCTCGCCTTCCACCTGTTCTCCAAGGACTATGCCCTCTCTCTCTCTGCGATTTTCGCATACACTTCGTTTACATCTCGAAATGACTCCACAAAGAGCAAAAGGTAAGAGACCATTTTTATATCTTCAATCATGGGCATCCACAGAAAGGGGGCAAACGGGGCATTTGCCACCTCCCTGATATGAAAAAAAAGGAAGAAAACTGAAGTTAATAGGAAAAATGTATGCCTTCGGATACACCAGTTGATCCGATTCCTGGGACGTTGTCGCCAAGCTTTGCCCCGTTCCGTCCCCTTTCCCCCCGAAAATTTTCAGCGGACACCCACGTCCTCCTCAATTGTTTTATTTTAGGCGAACCACTTTGATCGTCACACGACGCTCATGAACGCGACCTTTGTGAATTAGGACCTTTGTTGTTGTTCGTGTCATTTTTATTAGGCTTATATGTACGAGCCACTGTTTCCACTGTTTATGACTTTCACCGCTCTCTTAAATTTTGGTAAGGGCTATGACTTCATGCGATCGTGAATGTGAAGCCCAATTGTGACCTGCAAAAGAAAATGATCGAAAGGGCACGTCAAACGTATGAACGTATTTCATCTTCTGAGATGATCCCACAAGATGAAGAAAACTCATCCCCGTTGTAGGGCTATGGGTTGGGAAGGTGCCACTGGAATCCTTTCTTCAACACTTACCTATCACAGATAAGGTAGCCGTCCCCTACCCTTCTTTCTCTTGAATCAGAAACAAGTAGGTTCGTACCCAATACCTCCAACTCCACGGATTCTCTCCCTGGCCTAGTTGGATAAAGGTTTTTATTTTGTGACGGGACGATACATACCTTTAGGTCTGATTCCTGCCCTACTAAGTACGGTGCAGTGCATGTGCTAAACATCACAGAATCGAAAGAATGCACTCTTGTAAGGAGAGGAGGGGAGGCGGAGGAGGAGGAGCTCGTTAGGTCCAGGGAGCGGCGAGTTGCGTTGGACACACCAGTTCTCGTCTGATCACTGAAGTTAAGCAACGCAAGCCCAGTTAGTACTGACATGGGTGGTCGCTCGGGAAAGCTGGGTACTGCTAATACCCAATAATCGTCGCATTAGTGTAGTGTCTGTGCAGTATATGCATTAGAACTATGCAATGGACGGGTCTCTAATGACCTTGTAGTTGATGGGACCTTAAACACCAACAAACCAAACCAAATCGTTAGGTCCATTACAAGAATATTGGTGCTTGGAAGTACCCGGGGCAGGAGAAACCAAAGCAGCAGTGGGAACAGGTTGTTCGTTAGGATATGGTAAAGTGTGGGGTGGACGGGGACCTTGGTGGGAGATAGACGGTAGTGAAGGGCTAAAACCCGCCGAGACCCGACTCTGTCACAAGCCAGATAAGGGTATGATGATGAAAGAATGCACCCCCTCCGCCCTCTTTCAACTTCACCCTCCCCAGTATATCGCGGAGGGTGGAAAGTGTTGCGGTTGTTGGCCATTCCTCTAAATTCTGACGTTGATGAATAGTCATGACTAAAGTAAATCCCTCTCTTACTATTTGACCAAATCACCCAGTCCATTTATTTCATGTTACGCAACAATTTCCGAACACCATGTCAATATCAATTTTCCGGTTATACTTTGAGAGAGAGAGGGAGAGAGAAAAAGTACCTACGACTACTATCCATCTTCCCCCCCCTTCCTTCCATCAATTGTTCACGTAATGCATGAATGAGCCCTCAAATGTGTATACCGAATGTGTGGGTGGGTTTGGTAATAGGTCCGGGGACCTTTTATAATGTAATCAATTTATATAGATATATAATTTCAGGTGACTGTGGCCACTAGTGTCAGGGATTATTAGTGGACCACGCAAGGGGAAGGGACAGGGACGAAGCGGAGACCGGAAGTGAAAGGAGAAACCTTGGGGGGGGGGAGGGAAGAGTAAGGAGGACGAGGAGTGAGGGAGGGTAAGAGAAAGTGAATCCTATGTACTGCACAGGGGTAGGGGGTGGGTTAATGGTGAAACTTAATAATGAAACAAGTCAAAGTCTATGTTTGTTTAACTTGAGCCAATCAAGCGATAAATGTGTCCATTTCGATAGATATACCACTTTGTATTACCTCTCACGCCTTCCAACAGAACCCCCCCCCTCCCTTACCCCTCTCCCCCATCCATCCCCTAACCTCATTGCAGTCCCCAAATCACCTTCGGCGCTTTTTTTTTTTGCCACAATCAACCACCCTCGAAAGTGTTTCAACACACTTCCATATTCCCCCTCTCTCCAACACATCAACAGTAAACGTAGGGGAAAACGAGGAGTGATCGAGCCCTGGGATAACCACCTAAGATTACACAGAATTGTCCGGCGTTGACCTGTTTACTTGGTTCGTAATACAGTATTTAGACAATTCTTGACCACACACAACTCCTAACCCTTTTCCCGCCTATGGCAGGCTCGTGTACCCATCTTATCCCTCTGAAAGGACACAAGGGCGATATATTAGACAGTGTTTTTCCACAACCGGTTGCCGACCAAAGCTGCAACCCTTATGATTATTTATTGTCGGTCCACTGTTCGTTGGGGCATTTCACCGACGCCAGGGTTCGAGCCCCTACAGCTACACCTCATCTAACCGTTTTATAGTACAGCGGGTTCTTTTACTTGCAAGTGCCATCGTACACCACACGGGACCTCGATTTTACTTCTCATCCAAAAGAAGTCGCACTCGGGACCTCTCTCTCTCTCTCGCCCGAAAGAGGCCAACCCACCTCGGTCCAGTATCGAACCGAGAACTACTGACGCAGTTACCGAGCATGCTACCCACTGAGTCGGGTAATTCTTGACCACACACAAGACTATTTTTTTTTCATTATTATAGTAAGAAACGCAAACACAAGAAGTAGGCCCGGCCCCTACAGGTGTCTGCCAACAGTTGGCCAATTCTGGTCGATCGAAGTGGTTACAGGATGAGTAGAGGTTAACCAAACCTGGCTGACCAGGGCGTAGATACCTTTCGCTACTGAAAGGTCTCAAGGTGTTTTATCGGCGTTAAGGGGGAGACGAACTCTCGAGAATGTTGGCCATCTATTATAGTCGTACATTTAAGTCCACGTAGAAAGAGTTCTTTAGGCGCAGGTTGTTTTGATACATCTCACACGGTTTTTAGCCGAAAGCAGCCGGCTACACAACTCGGTCAGCATCGAACCTTCAACCAATAAGGCTGGCTTTCTTACCTTAGTCAAATCCTTTTCTTGGCTTCGATTACTCGAGTAACCGATGTTGGTTCAGATGTTGAGGCTCATGATGCTCAGGTTCGACTCTGGTGTTACGCACTTCCACATGAGAAGCAGTAAGAGTGCACGTCATCGGACGACGTCGAATATGAAATGGAGCGATTTTATTTTCTTCAGGAACCACATGAATAAGCCCTGGTCGATGTAGGCTCCTCTGGGAGTTGACAGTAAGAAAACGCCTACCCACGTGTTTGCCGCGCGTGGAAACCCGAACCCCTGCGACGTCTCTGGGCCACCCCGCGCTGACGAGACAGCTCCTACGCCCCCCACGTCCCCAACATACCACTTTGGTCATGGCCTCCAGTGGAATACGGGCGGTCAGACGGATACCCGGTCTGATCAACCTGCTAGAGGGGGCGGCTGTTTTTGCCCATTCGGGTGACTTTCGGAGATGGCATGGTCAGCCCCCGATGCCTATTGATCCCGGTACTCCGGGGGTCATGGCTCTCTGACGGTTACCTGTCCGACCAACCCTGGCGCCCCGAATGTGGACGGGGACTGCGGACAGGGAATTCAACATTTGCACACATATGATGCAAAATTCCGAAATCTTCGAAAAGGATTAAACCCCAGTGCCGGTGACCGTTAGGCGTGAGCGAGCGGGCCCCGAGCCATCCTTATCATGCTTCAACAATGTCATGGAGGTGCAGATGTCAACTCCCATGGCGGATAATGCATCGAGTGTCTTCTGTGGGGTAGGCCAGCATCTCCTTACATACAACCCGTCCAATATTCCTGCGGGTTCCAGACGTCTGGCTAAGGTGCCCCCAGTCAAAACAGTAATCAAGAGAAGGGGGCCACTTAAATTAGGGCCGTGGAATGTGGGGACCCTCACAGGAAAAACAGGGGAATTAGGAGTATAGCGTAGCTGTCTTACAAGGAACAAGGTGGAAGGGGGGGATAGATCAAGAGCCCTTGTGGAGGGATACAAGCTTATATGTACTGCTAGTGAAGGGGGACGAAACGGGGTAGGTATAGTATTGAAAAGGGAGCTGCAGCGGGGGGTGTAACCCTAGTTAAACGAATAAATAGTAGGCTAATGTTAGTTACAGTAGTTGGGCGGGGAATAGTGCTCTACCTCATCAGTGCATATGCCTATCAAGCTGGCCTTGATGAACCCACTAAGGTGGGTTACTGGAGGGACTTTGATGAGTTGGGGCACTCACTAGATTTTCAGGTAAGGCAGTGTAACGAGAATAAACGTTTATTTATAGGTGGGGATTTTAATGATTATGTAGACCAGGATAGGCAGGGATTCGAAGGAAGAGGGACAAGCACCTGATCACATTCCAGTCACCACGACGGAGGTCACAGATAGATTTCTTTATGGTCAGAGGGCAAAATAGAGCAGAGGTTCATGATTGCTGGCCACCTCCCGGTGAAAATTTTCAAAAAGAATGTGACCATAAGTTACTTGTGTTAGAAATCCTAGTCAAAGCGGCAGGCAAGGCACAACAATGGAAAGGAGAGCAGGTTATCAGGTGGTGGAAATTGCCCACCAAAGCAGAGGAATTCACAAGGAAGTGCACAGGCAGGTAGACTTGGAATGGAAAGGGACAGCTAATGCCATGAGGGGACAGGGTCGCCAGAAAAATTATAACATATGGGAAGAACATTCCAGGGTGGGCAGACATGGGGGTGGAATGACGAGGAAGAGGCAACCATCATGCAAAAAGAAGGATGCATTCCACATGTGAATGGAGATTGGGGACCAGGAGTCTAAAATATACTACTGGCAGGCCAAGACCATGGCTAGGATGATCAGAGAGAAGTTTTTTGCCTGGCCAAGGCTAGAGATAGGTTGATTAAAGATACAGTATACCCCGAGCCATAACTGTTAAGGATAGCAAAGGTCGGGCCCTGTTCGCCCCTTCTGAGGTAAAGAGGGGGTGGTCGGAGTATTTCCAAGAGGATAAGGGTATGACGATGATGAAGAACCACATGACTAAACCGGATCTAAGTAGAATACGAATTGCCCTCTCCTTTTCTACTTTACTCCCTCGCCGCGACATTGGCAAATAAACCCCTTCCTGTCTTCTGAGTTGAGAATCACGGTTGTGGTTCAAAACGGTTCCTGCAGATAACCCATCAAAGCAAAGGAACTCCTAACCCTTTTCCTGCCTATGGCAGGGTGAGGTATCCATCTTGTCCTTCTGAATGGGCACAGGGGTTATCTATTGGACGGTATTTTCCTGCTGCCGGCTGCTGACCAAAGCTGCAACCCTTATACTTATTTATCATCGGTCTATTATTCCTTGGGGCACTCCATCGACACTAGGGGGAGGCCGAGCTCCTACACCTGGGAATTTTGCCTCCTCTAGGCGTTGTATAGTAGAGAGGGTTGTTTAACGTGCAAACGCCATCTTCTCATCCGAAGGAAGGCGCACTCGGGGCTCTCAAACCTGGAACCACTGGCGCAGTTCTTTGTGAGCAAGGGCTATGCAAACACATTTCGTTAGGCAGGAAGTAGATTTAGTTAGTCTTGGCATCCTTGAATTTCTAAGTAGGTGATTTCAGGATTGATCCTGACCGAGGTATACGATCTCCTTCGGAAAGAAAGCACCGCTTTCCGTCTCTCTGGGCAGGAAGGAAGGCTTCCCCGGGTGACGAAGTGCATGATGTCACTGCTACATGTCAAAAATCCTTCTACATGGAACGCGTAGACAGAGGTCACATTTCCAGGTGTAGGAACTCTGTCTTTCCCTCTCCTCCTTTCTCTTCCGGCGTCACTGAACAAATAAGTGTCCCAATGAGGAACAAAAAAAAAAGGCTGACGTTATGTAATGAAGGGGGGGTTGTAGCATTAGGTCGCGGCAGCCGGCTGCCCAACAGGTCACTCATGTGCTTCAATGGGTATTCCACACTGCTATAGGAAAAAGGTTTTGGAATGACGATGATGATGAGTTGCTGTACGTGTAGAAAGAAACTAACCTAACGTTGAAGCGGAAGAGGAGGGACCAGAAATACTCTCCATCTTCACCCACGCAGTTTTTCCCCCTCTCCTCTCTCATTTTTTTTAAAATATTAACATTAAAATACTAAATAATTGTAACTCTTGAAATATACTCCAGTATCTATCAACTGATACTTAGAATGATTTTAATATTAAAAAAATCACGTGCACTTTAATATATAAAATAAAGAAAGTAGTCGATAAGCCTAGTGGGACGGGTGGGATAATGTCGCAGTGAATATCTCTCTATCCTCCTCCTCCTCCGCTTTCCGTCCTCCCCTTGCTCCCCCCGTCTCCCTTTCACACGCAGCATTATTACTATAAATATATTACTTTTCAAAGAATTGTTTTTATGGCCCATTTCTTTTATTTTGTTGTTTTTTTTTTCTTCTTCTTCTTATGTTGTTGTGTCTTAAAGGAAAGAAAGGCTCTGGGCACACATTTCGAGATGACTGTGCTGGTGCTTGGATAGATAGACACCCATCCCCTTCTCCATTGCATCATCTTCCTCTTCTCATTCGTACACACACACACCTTAGAAGATGTTTTTTCATCACCATCATCATCATCCTCGTTATTCTTAATATATGTAAATATCTCCTCGTATTTTTTACGATTAATTTTAAAATGTATGTGTCTGTGGTCCTTTTACTCAGCTTCCCCCCTCTCACCTTCCTTCCTCATCTCCATTTTTTTTTCGTTGTACTTCCCCCAGCCCCCCTTTTTTTTCTTGATATCTTTCACAAGTCATTAGCTAAGAAATATACATTTAAGACGTGGACGAAAGATAGGAAGAGAAGGGGAGAAGAGGGAGGGGGATAATGAACACTAGTAAATGTTCTGGGGGGTGAAGGTCCTTCCTCCTCATCGTCTTATCCCTTTCACCCACCCACTTACGTTACAGACAATACGAAAAATCAACGAATTAAAAACTAAGATGCTGGGGAGAGACCAAACGGTTATATAGGAGGAGGTTGGGTGAAGAGGGACGTAGAGAGATTTTGGGAAAGGGAGGGAGGGAGAGAGAGAGACAGGGATGGGGCAAATGAACGACCTATCGCGACCTCCTTCAAGTTTTTTCTTCTTTTCGGAATTAAAAATAATTTATAATGGCGGAGCTTTTATTTTACCAATTATACAGACGTAACAAAAGTTTTCCATCTGCTATTCACAGATAATGTGATCCAGCAGCCATTGAATGGATTTATGGATACTCCTTTTTTTTTCAAAGGCACTTCCTCTTCCACCTCCTATTCTGGATATACGAGTGTTTTTATTCCACACCCCCCATTTTTTTTTGCTCTCCGCCCTCTTCCTCCTTCTACTGTTGCTAATATCCATCTTCCTCTTCCTCCCCTTCATCTTGGGGTTTATTTCGTTACCCGCTCTTTTTTTGCTCCACTTTTCTCCTCCCCCATTTCTCCTTGCCATTCTACTACTAACTCCCCCTCTACACCCTCATTTTGGGCCTGCAGGATGATTTTAGACAGGAAAGGGTGGTACGGCAAGATGGGTTGAAAGGGTGATGATGGGAGAATAAAATTCCAAAATAAAAAAAATGAGGAAATCAACCCCTTTGATTCTTTCTCTAACGATCAAGTTTTCTCTCTTGCTGTTAACCATCTCCCCCTTTCTAGTCCCGAACTAGAATACAGGCTGAAACAGGGCAATGCTGCTGAGAAAGGGAGTGGTGCATTCACAGAAATGGGTCGCCACAGAATATTTCAAAACGAAACTAGAGAGTACAAAGTTAATGGAATAGTGAAAAAAGTGGGACGGCCGTACCTCGGGGTCGGTGTACACAGCTGGGTGGACACGTGAGCTGTTTGGACAGTATTTTTACTCAGCCGGGTGCCGACCAAGGCTGCAACCCCTTTGCTTATTTATCGTCGGTCTACTGTCCGTTGGAACACTCCGCTGGCGTCAGGGTGCCAGCTAATCTAGGAACGTTGCCTCATCTACCGGTTGCATAGTAGAGAGGGTTCTTTTACGTGCAAATGACATCATGCACCACATGGGACCCTCCACAGTCTCTGGCATTACTTCCCATCCGACGTAAGGTGGAGTTAAGCCCTCTCTCTTTTTCTCTCGCTCGGCGAAGAAGGAAGAAGCCAACCCACCTCGATCCAGTATCGAACGTGGAAACACTGACGCAGTTGTCAAGCACTTCCTGATGTACCACCGAGGCGGGTGAAGCAAAAAAATGAGGGGGGTTAATGGTAAATTATCCTGATTCTTTCAGGGTTTATTATCTCCCTGTTATTTTTTTTTACTGGCGAGTACCGTTTACAAACACCTCCTCCGCCCACTTAGATGACCACTTTTCGCCCAACCAAAAAAAAAAAAAAAACACCCGAACACTTCGTTCTAACCCCCTAAATGTGGGCAATCACACAATACACAGCTGCTTAAGTGAGTAGTTGCTAAAAGGGGCAGCAGTGGGTCTCTGGTGCCTTGAGGCTCGATGATTGTTTCCAAAATCTAAAAACAACATTTACCTGAGGATGACCTTGTAAGTGTCGCTCAAGTTACGACCACAGTTCGTTCGAATCGTTATTTAATTAGTGTCACTCTGTCTCTGCATACAAGACGAGTCACCGTCGCCTCGGGCGCAATCTTGTTTCTTCCCCCGCACCTGGAAATTTTTACCTTTCTATACTTTTCTCCACGGTGAAAGAGTTCTTTTGCGAGCAATTGGGGACATGGTTCATAACACGGTGGGCCTTTTCATTCCCATTTCGGTGGGCAATAGGTACAATTGGGACTCTTTCTCCTCCCTGACATCGTTTCGCCTTTCGATCCTCAGCTAAGATTCAAATTGATTTTACCGATGCCAGGGAGGGAGTCAGACGAACCTTACTTAGCATCTAGGCGTAACCGAAACCGGAAGAAGGAAGCGAACTCCAATACCTAAAGAGTTTTCTTCCAATGTAGACGTGTACATTATACGAAATATAAGAGGTTACGCACTCTCTATGGTAGCACAACACCAGCTTTACCTGTGGGTAACACCGACATTTTGAATTTCCTCTGCTTCCTCGTCCGATGGGCTTTGATCAGGATTGAACCTACCACCATTGATTCACGAGTGTTAGTGCTTGGGTACAATCACATTTGGAGGGAGGGGGGATATGTTGAATCAGCAAGTTGGACATGGTAAACTGTATAGGCGGTGCAATGGTTACGCGTAGCTTTAGGATGGAGCATTTAGGAGTTAAGGCCCTTAGTGTCATGGAAAAGGACCTACTCCGAGCTCGACTAAACCGCCAAGTGTACTGAGTGTACCTCAAGTGTACTGATGTAAGAATCCCTCAAATTTGAGACCAATACCACTCCCTCTTCGTGTGGAGCTTGAAGACCACCCTTTTTCCTTCCTTCCTGCGGTGAATTGCGTTGGACACACCAGTTCTCGTCCGATCACTGAAAGTTAAGCAGCGCAACCCCAGCGAGTACTGACATGGGTGGCCACTTGGGAAAGCTGGGTACTGCTAATACCCAAAAATCGTCGCATTAGTGTAGTGTCTGTGCAGCCTTAAGACATCAAAAACAACAACAATTTCCTTCCTTCCTCCTCCTCCTCCCCCTACCATGGGCACCACTACCCTGTTGTGCGTTCACCTCTACTACATTTCGTTGCCCTCGTCGTTGTCCTTTAGTCCATTTTTAAGGAGAGAAAAAGTATTTTTAAAATGTCACTGAATATAAACTCTAAGAGGAGTGACAAAGATGTCCGAGTTCGAGTATGGGACCTCCTTTTTCGTGTCTTTTACGAAGAAGGCTGAAATCAATATTAGTGACAGTCCTTTTTTGGTAGAGTCTATTTCTTGAAAGGAATGGGTCTTTTGCCTCCTTTCCCTCCCAACCCTTTCAAGTTGAGTAACGTAAGCGTCATCTCCTTTGTAATGAAGAAATATCGCGCCCACATGTGGCTCATTTTCTTCCCTACTCTCCCCCACCTGTTTCCGCTTCCGTCAGGAATGAAGAAGACCTTAGATCTTGTCCCCTTCCCTTCTGTCGACCTACTCCACACACATGCACACCCCCTTACTCTCACTTGAATTTTTTTTCCCGCCTTCCTGTAGACTGATGGTGCCCTCTGTCTTAAGAGAAAGCGAAAAGGTTCAAACGTCCATCCCTATAAGCGCCCCCTATCGATCGTTATTGTTTCTAGTAGGTTGCCTTTGGTTGCTACTATTCGCTGCTCCGTCCTGCGTAGCCCCTTAGTAACCTTCCCTTACTCCTCACCATCCTCTGCCGCCGTTCCATAGTCACAGCCGCCTCTTCTCCCATGATCTTTGAATCGAGGGAGAGACACTCGGTTTCATTATCGCTACATTTTTGGCAATATTGCCACATTATTCGCCGGAGGGCTAAACAGGGGAACAAAACTTTTTTTCCCCGCAAAATTTTCCGATGAATTTCAAGAAAAATATTTATTTTCGTCAACAATGCCCCAAAGGAAAGAAAATAATGGTAAGACTACGTTCATTGTGGGGGGTCCTTGAGGTCGTCAAATTGTTCTCGGGTCCTTATTGAATATTAATTAACTTTAAATATCTGCGCAAACTCACAACGTCATTCAATCTGAAAATATATTTTTTTTCGCCTCGAGGGACATTCATAAAGGCTTAAATTTCGGGATCTTTTGTTGTCGTTACGTCGTGCATTCTCAAGCATGTTCTATATTCTCTCTCTCTCTCTATGTCCCTTCCCCTGTCCCTAAAGTATTAACCCCTCCCGTTCTCCTCCCCCACGCAGTGCAGGGACCTTCTTCCTCTCCTCTACAACGTTTCTTTTCTTTTGCCAATAAGGAAAAAAACTTGTTGTTACATCTCTTCCTAGTTGCAGATTGGTTGAATTTTATGTTTTATTTAACGCCGACGCGTGTTCTTAGTGCTAAGGGTACATTTACCGATATCAACGGAGGGTGGGCGTGAAGTATCCATTTTGCCACTTCTGAACAGTAGCAGGAGAGAGGGGGAAGAAGTACTGTGTTGATCTGTGAAATGACACGTTTCTACACACTAGTGGTTCAGTCTATATTTAGCCCGGGGACCGAACCTCTGCAACCCCGAGAAACAGTCATAGGGTCGAGTTACTACAGTTCAGGTATGGTAGATAGGATTCGCTTCTAAATCTGGCCCAGCCTCACAGAAGTGATAAATCATTTATTTAGGAGAGGAAGAGGGGGATTGTTGACACTAGCCAGAGTGTCCCGACGACTACCCCACGACCATCGTTTCTGTGACCTCGCGTCACACAAAGAAGGAAAATATATATAGGCCTATATTTGAATCGTTAGCATCCTCAGCGAGTGGCGGAATTGATACAGTCTCTACTTGGTATGCAGGCGGATCGAGTTCGATTCTGAGCCGTGGAGACGCAACGGTGATATCACCAAAAGGGTTGGCGGAACCCCCTAACAGCACAAATAGAGGAGTGCAGGCTAGTGCTCGGTTGGTGGTCGATACAATGCCTGGAAAAACCCAACAATGAGAGGCCGCCGCCACTGGACCGGAAATGACGACAATGCCACACCTTGTATAATTGCGCGTATTCTTGGGTTAATAACACGATTGAACAACATTGTTATTGCTTAAGAATACACGTGATGGACAAGTTTGATCAACCGTTATAATCGTGCGCCTTCGTGACCTCGAAGACAGAGGACTCCGTCATTGCCAAAATCTCGTGTTTGACGAGGCTAGCAAAGCAAGTCGCTACTAACCCCTTTTCCGTCTATGGCAGGATCGGGTATCCCTCTCTGTCTCTCTGGATGGACATATGGGCGATCTCTCGGACGGTTGTCGGCCAATGCTGCAACTTCCATACTTATTTATCGTCGACTTCCTGCTCGTTGAGGCACTCTACCGACACCAGGAGGCCGAGCTCCTGCACCTGGGATTTTTGGCTCATCTACCCGCGGCAAAGAAAATGACATCGTACACCACACGGAAGGCGCACTCGGGACTTCCCCCTCTCGTCCGAAAGAAGCCGGGAGCGGCGAGTTGCGTTGGACACACCAGTTCTCGTCTGATCACTGAAGTTAAACAACGCAAGCCCAGTTAGTACTGACATGGGTGGTCGCTCGGGAAAGCTGGGTACTGCTGATATCCAATAATCGTCGCATTAGTGTAGTGTCTGTGCAGTATATGCATTAGAACTATACAGTGGACGGGTCTCTAATGACCTCGTAGTTGACGGGACCTTAAACTCCAACAAACCAAACCGAAAGAAGCCACTCCGCCAGTATACAACCTGGAACCACTGACAACAGTAATCGAGCACAGTAACCCCGCCACCGAAGCGGGACCTAGCCTCTTTGACGAGCTTAGGGAAGAGAAGATGGAAGATAAGAGAAGATGGAGGATGATAATGAAGAAATCGGCCTTCGAAGCAAGAAAAGGAAGTGGGGCTTCCTTCTTTCCGGAAAGCAGGAAGAAGATGAAAGGCGTGATGGAGGAGGAGTTAAAAAAAATGAAGACACGAAGAGGGGCAAGAATTTTCCAGGGTTTCGGAAAATGAGTCGTGATCAACTTTCATTAAGCAAATGAGTTGGCGAAATGCTTCAAGCTTAAGCGCATTTACATTATAACTAATTAAAGGTAATATATCAAAGTGCCTGCTAGAGGGAGCGAGTCAGGGCAAAGTGAGGCGTGACAATGGGCGGTAAAAAACCCCTCCTCCCCTTACCCCGCGCTACGTGCACATGGGGAGGGTGGAGCGCCATTATTAAATAGGAAAGTTACACCAATTGTACACGTGTGTCTAAGTGACAAGATGGAGGAAGAGAGAGAAGGCAATTCACAAAGAGCGGAATTTTCTATCAACAGGTACCGCACCCACTGGAACCGAAAGGTGGCCGGGTAGTAGTTCCTGTATCCAGGACTGAGGAGAGGGAGGTGCAGTTGGTACAATGTTCCGGGGCCCATGGAGCTCAAAGGGGGGGGGTACATGCGTATTCTTATTTTTATTATCGTTCACAGAATTACCTGTCCTCATTTTAATATATTTTTGAATAGATATTGATTTATGCGTTCATTTGTAGGTGAGGGGGGGGGGCATATTAGTCTTGTTCCAGCACTTAGTAATCCTCTCGGCAGCCCTGCCTGCATCCGTCACTGGATATAATGGGTCCCTTATGTGTATACAATGTTAAAAGATGACACCTTGTTCCTCCTCCTCCCTCCAGAACTCGTTAATTATTTTTACGTATATTACACAATGTACATAACAACCGGTCATTAAATGTGTCCATGGATGACGCCACATAGCCGTCCATTATGACTACTAGTGAGGATTGACCTCGTCACCTTAATATCAGATGGATCTAGGATGGAGTAGTACAGTAGTACATATTAACAGTAGTACATTGAAATTTGTCACCCTCTCTCCCTACACCCCCCTCTCCGAGATGCTATCGTGGGGAAATCAAGGTTTAGCGATTCTTTCAACAGGTGGTTTGGTCACACTGGTTACTATGGAATGTACTTCGCCGGGAAGAGTAGGAGGCGACAACCCCCTTTCAACTCTTCGCTTGAATTTCTACACTGACCACTATTCAAGATGAAGAATCACCTCCTGAATTCTGGTTTTAACCCACTTACGCTCCATTTCCAGGCGAAAATTAAGTCACACCAAAGCGCTAATTAGATAAGGAAAAATTAATTCTCTTCGCATGCAAATTATATTCGTTTGGGTGCTGTTGGAATGCTGTAAAGCGAACGCAACGGCGCTCTAATTCCAGCACCCCCAATGTAAAGGATGTCGTAAAATGTTCCATTAGTCACATGGTCGTCCAATCAAAGTTTTTATTCAACCTTCTTTTTCGGCGGTCATTTTATGCATCTAAAGGCCCCCATACACCGTCAGTTCGGTGTGTTCACATGTGTTCCGTTTGGTGTGTCACATCGATATGAACACACCGAACTGGCCTTAAGAATAACATTCTCTTGTGAGAAAGTAATAGACAAGCCTATGGCAGGGTCAGGTACCATCTTCGTCCCTCTGAATGGCTACACCAGCGATGTGTTGGACGGTATTTTGACACAGCTGACTGCCGACCAAAGCCGCAACAACTATGCTTATTTATCGACGGCCTGCTGTTCGTTAAGAGCACTCCATCGACGCCAGGGGGGGGCTTCTAACCTGGGAATTTTGCCTCATCTACCTGTGCAAATGACATCACACACCACACGGGGACACGGCCTTACACTTCCCATCCGACAGAAGGTGTTCTCGGGACCTCCCCCTCGCCCGAAAGAAGTCAGCCTGGAACCTGGAACCACTGATGAAGTAACCAAGTACGCTACCACCTGCGCCACAGAGGCGACCAGTTGTAGGTCGAAAACGATTATTTAATTTAAGAAAGAGGAAGGTAACGAATAGAACATTTGCCAGTTTCGGATATCCATTTATCTTTCTAAGAAAGGGAGAGAGGGACACAGGGAAGGCCTCACAGAAACGAGGAATAACGGCGGGGGAGGGTTTTCTGAGGAACTGCAGCAATTTACGGCTTTTCAAGACGGATGAAAGATTTTGAAATATTAATTGGCCAGAAAAGTGAGCGAAGAGTCCAATTTACGCACAGCCCAGAAGAAGACGGAGAAAAAAAAATTAAAACCGAATATTATAAATCTCCAAACATACGATATACTGTATAGAACCCACTCACCACCTCTTCCCTCGAAACAACTACGGAATCGAGGGTCGCCATGTTACGAAATTATCAATGAATTCATAAAGAAACGAGACTGGTTGCTCCTCTCACCAATTTCATTAACCACATCCTCCTGTCTGTGTGTATGATGCATATGCAAGCGGTGAAGGACGTAAATAAAACAGATTCAAGTTTACTACCTCGAGACGAGGACCTGCACCCCTCGTGATGATGGCATTTCTCTGCTCCTTGTCCATCTCATTCCCCACCCAAGAGCTCGAGCTGTTAACGGACTTGACCTTTTAGTTCATGGAGTACAATTTGAAATGCCTACCAGAGTGAAGAGTGATTTCTTTCTGGGTGCCATTGTATTCCTTCAACTTGAAAGTCTGCCCCACATTCCTTGTTCGAATAGCGAAAAAAAAAGGGGGGGGGCTGCTTAGCTGACAGTCTTCGTTAGTTGAAAACAGTCCCCCCCCCCCCCCAAGAGCCACTAAAATCGAACTTTTATACTTCAGAACCTAACAGCAAAGAACTACTAACCCTTTTCCCGCCTACGGCAGGGTCGGGTACCCATCCACGTCCCTCTGGATGGATACATGGGCGATCTCTGTTGGACGGTACTTGGCAGCCGACTGCCAACCAAAGTTGCAATCTTTATATTTATTGATAGCCGGCCTACTGTTCGTTGGGGCGCTCCACCGACGCCGGGGGAGGGAGCCTCTACACCTGGGAACGTTGCCTCATCTACCTGTTGCATAGTAGAGAAGGTTCTTCGATGTGCAAATGACATCGTACGTCACACGGGGCTACGGCTTTAGTTCCTCTCCGACGGAAGGCGGGAACTCTCTCACCCGAAAGAAGCAGCCAACCCACCTGTAGCCAGTATCGAACTGGAATCACTTACGAAGTAATCAAGCACGCTACCTCCTGCTTCACCGAAGCGGGTACTTCAAAAGCGAACAACATGTCTCCGAATTTGAAGAGCTGAACGAGTAAAAAACACAATAGCAAAGTTAAGCAGGAAGAGAAAGACAAATCCTTCTTTGGGTCTCATTGACAGGTTAAGACTTATTTCGAAGGGCCGCTTTTGTTTTATTTTCTCTCAAACAAGGAACTAGGAGGGGAGAGGGTGTCCCAACTGAAAAACGGGTTAACCTGTTTTCCTCACTCCTTTCATACCTAACTATGTGATAAGAACACGTATTTCCACTTCCGTTGAAGTGCCTGTTACGCATCACCCCATCCATCTCTCTCTCTCTCTCTGCGTGCCCCAACCTCTTGCTACACTTTACACACACGCACAATTTTCTCTCTCGTCTATTTTGTTGAAGCCCCAGGCCGTAATTTCTTCTCGCTCCTTTTCCGTCTGGTCTCTTGTCATTTGCATGACTGCATCTCTCACCTTCCTTCGCCGCCAATATCCGTTTTTCTACATTTAACACTTAAAGATCGATTGCATGCAATTTTCTCACTCGAAAATCGAGTTAAAAAAGGAGGATATTATAGTTAAAGAATTGGATTGCCTGTGTAGTAGATAAATCTCCGCCATTTCAGCCCCAATCCAACAGGCCCTTACTCATGCTCCTCCCCTACCAACGACAATAGATACAGTACTTTTCCTACACCTCGCCATTTAACCAAGTCAATTTTTCATCTCTCTCTCTCTCTTTTTCTCGCCCAATTAGGAATCCAATTTCAATAGCTGAGGTTCACCAATTGAGTTCACAGGGCTGTCCTAATTATTTTTAAGGCTCAAAATGGGCCACCTCATACCCATCTTATAATCCCTTCATCTACAACTTAATTGCTCTTTTTTCAACCTCGGCGTAAACACAGTCTCAAATTCTGTATATGCATTAGGTACACCAATGGGATAGGGCGGCGTGTTTGTGGGGAGGTATACACTGGGCAGTGGTCGAAATTTCCTAGCTTGGGAATGAGGCAATTCCAACACTTGGGAATTTACCCCCTTCCCCATCTACACTATTTTACTTCATCATCATCATACCGTTATCCCGCCTGTGGCAGGGTAGGATCTGTAGATTCTACGTCAGAAAGGCTCACTTGAGGCTTCTATCACCATTACCTGAGCTAAGGCTCGAACCAGCAACCATGAACTCACGATACAAGCATGCACAACCACCAAGCCATCGATGCAGCGTGGTTATCGACAACGCTGCTGCGTTAGAACCAGAATAACGCGCTGCGTTCGAATCTCCTCTCGATAGGACGGCATACGTGCCCTTCCACCATTTCCGTGAGCTATGGCGTGCATTTTTTAATTTTAAATTTAATCGATGAGAGAAAACTTAAAAATCCGACTCCTCCCCGATGACCATCGTCGTCCATATTAAGTCGATATAATCTCGCTTTCAAATTAAATCCCTGCCTTCATTTCTTTGCAGATGTAGCAGTAGTGTCCTAACTGTTGCATGCCCTAAGGCAAGGCGAAAAATGAGACGCAGGGTGTAGCAGCCCTGCGAAATTCTGCTAGCAGGCAATCACCGCACATTGAATCGCAGTTTTTCACCATACTTGCGAACTCCTCTACAAGAGAACTCCTCTGCTTCGCACCGCTTTTTGTTATTGACACGCCAACTTCACGCAGGAAACTGCGGCATTGGCACTGCGCTCCGCAGGGTCATGTGGCGCAAGCACTGAGTCACGTCACCCTGCGACTTAACATGCGTAACTACATACTATCATGTGAGCCACAGAAATTTATAGTGAGTCCCCCTGCGTCTCATTTTGCGCGGGGGCTTTAATGGCAGCCCTGCCAACCAAAACCACGTCACCACCAAACCAACCTAGAACAGTAGTCATTTGCTTCCTCCCTTTTCTTTCCACTTCGAATAACTACGTTGATTTCGGAAAATTTCAGAGCGAAAATACAGAGACACGTAGTACTAGAGGGGATGGGGGTGTGGAGAAAGTGGTTGTCATTTTCATTTCATTAAAAAGTAACAAGTATTTCCATGGTTAATTAAATAAAATCTGAGTGAAATGAGAAGTTAAATGGACGCCTGAAAAGCGAGAAAGAGCGTGTGGAGAGAAAAGGACTTCAAATTTCGTCTTTGGATGAAAGACGAGGAGCGCGCGCACACAAACAGAAAAGCACCTCCGAATTTGAAACTTGATGAAGATAATTAGGATTTTAACACCAGGGGCAGTCGTACAGTAGAATGCGGAAAATAGCCCGAGAAACAATGACAATACCACCGCCTAGAAAAGCAGAGAGAGAGAGAGAGAGATGAGGACGGAGAGGAGGACGAGAGGAAGGGCGCTTGCAGAGAGAGAGAGAGCCCTTTCTCTTATATTCCTCTTCTCCAAGTATTTTTAGCAAAATTGCATTAAAAGAGGAGGTTGTGGTGCTATTGGGAGGGGGAATGAGGAGGGAGAGGAGGGAACGGGAAGAACGAGGACGTAATGGAAGGGTTAAGAGGGAAAGAAGTCGATAATTTCTTCTTTATATTATAACAATGAGACACGTGATAAATAGTGATGGCAAGTGTGACACCCTGGCGGAGAAACTGAATACTACGAGTACTTTTTTTCCTACGTTTACCTTCTAATCATCAACGTATTTAAGCAAAAAAAAAAAAAAAAAATATGCACGCATGCGCAGAGGGGGGTACGACAGGAAGAAGAGGAGGAGAAGAAGACAGAAGGATGCTGAGGATAAAAGATGAAGAAATAAATAGAGAAGAGTTGAGTGAGAGAGAGAGAGACAGAGTCCTATCCGTCATACACACACGCACTCACGAAGCTATTTCCCATTTCGACGTGGTGGTCGAATTCCTAACATTCTCCAAATTTCTCTCTCAAAAACTTATCTCGACGAAGAATAGAAATGGGGTCGTTTTCAAATGAATATTGGGTACCACGAAAAAAAAAAGTGTGGCCTGCATCTTTTTCTCTCTCTCTCTCTCCTATCTAGATGTATTTTGTGTGTCATTTTTCTGTGTGGTGTAGCTCACCATCATCATCATCATCATTTTTCTTATCGTTCGTCGCTTCATAATAGTACCCTGTACATCAACATTTTTATCCTCACCCTTACACAAACCCTCTCTCATATCTCTAAATATATGTTACGCGATTGGCGACAACCCCTAATCCTCCTCTTTTTTTTTTAGCCCTCTCTCCACTTTCACATTTTCACTACTCCTGTTTTATCCAGCAATATCTATCTGCCCCATCTCAGTTTTCTTCCCTCCCCCTCTCAATACGACGAGACACACACACACTCAAGTCACATTTTACACCCCCACTCTTACCTCCCCTTCCCCTCCTCCCTCAAATTGAAATAAAAAAATTATTCGTCATATCTCTCTCTTATTTTTTAAATCTTCATCCTTATAAAGAGTCATATGAAATCAACCCAACTTTCAAATTCTGAACGAGTTATGTAAGGACTTCAGAGATTATAAATGATACGAATTCCATTCTTCTTCTTGACTCATCCTCATTGTCATCCCCAACTCCTTGACCTTTTCCTTTCAACTCCTTCCTTCTTTCCTTCCGAAAATCCATTCATTCTTCAAAGTTAAGAACTTTATAACGATTTCAAATCTCTGCTAATTAAAATCTTGAAGGGGGGGGGGAGGAGATCAACGTTGAGGAACATGTCCGCTATTAACTCTTAACAATGACCAACAAAAAAAAGCAACTCCTAACCCTTTTCCCGCCTATGGCAGGGTCGGATACCCATCTTGTCCCTCTGAATGAACACAGGGCGATGTATTGGTCATAGTATTTTCTGCAGCCGGTTGCCGGCCAAAGCTGCACCACCCCTATGCTTATTTATCGTCAGTCTAGTGTTCGTTGGGGAATGCTACCGACGCTAAGGGGCGAGCTCCTACATCTGGAAATTTTGCCTGGTCTACCCGTTGCATAGTAGGGAGGGTTCTTTTACGTGCAAGTGCCATCGTACACCCACACGGGACCTCGGTTTTACTTCTATTCCGAAAGAAGGCACACTCGCGGCCCCTCTCTCGCCCGAAAGAAGCCGACCCACCTCGGTCCAATATCGAACCTAGAACTACTGACGCAGTCGCCCAGCGTGCTAACCATTACGACACCGCGGCGGGTCCTTAGCAATGGCCAACGCAATGTCCATTGTACTACTACTACCACCAATATCAACATTTCTACAGCGGGATATTTATTGGGCTAGTATTTTTAATGTCAGCCTATCGTCCACTTCGGTAAGGGTGACCTTACATAAACGCCAGGAGACGTGATCCCACACACCTAGAAATTTTAGACAGGCCTACACACAGAGAGAGATTATTTTGTTTTGTTGGTGTTTTACGGCCCTTCAACTACAAGGTCATTAGAGCCCCGTCCACTACATAGTTCTAGTGCAGAGACTGAACAGACACTACACTAATGCGACGATTTTTGGGTATTAGCAGTACCCAGTTTTCCCAAGCGGTCACTCATGTTAGTACTAGCTGGGCTTGCGTTGCTTAATTTTAGCGATCAAACGAGAACTAGTGTGTCCAACGAAATAAGCCGCTCCCCAAACACAGAGAGAATCGTCCATACTTCACACGGCAGGACATCGGTTTTACTTCAACAAAAGGCTCATTTGGGGATGGGGCCTCCCTCCTCATCTTAAAGTCATTAAAACAATCTCACCACATCATCATCATCATCTCGCCTATGACAAGATCGAGTCCTAGCTCTTCATTTCCCTATTCTGAATCAGAACTCTGATAAGTCCTTCTTCCTCCATCCCAGGAATAATCAAATATTTACATATATCTAATCATTTCTACAAAATGTCCACTTCACATTATCTCATCTCTTGGCAAAAAATTTGCGCCTTCTACACTGCCGCCTCTTTTTCTTCTTTGTCACTTTTTTTTTCTACCCCACAAAAATTTAGGTGAAACCCCTTACGTTTAAAGAGGAGGCAGAAGCGAGCATCCAAGCGCAGAACCTACCCCATACGACTATGATGGTGACAAATCTAGTTATCACAGTGACAGTTTGCCATTTTAGAGCGCGTTTAATATGAAAAACATTTTGTTGCTCAAATAAAATAAATACTGAAAATCCTATTTTCATAAATTCGATTTCATTTCCACCAAACGTGACAACATTCAGATGGAAGGAGGAGGAGGAGGAGGGTAGTGAAGGGGAAAGGGAAGGGTGGAGGAGGAGAGCCGCAAACTCTCCAAGATGGAAGGAGAGCAGCAAAGAGACAGGAAAAAGACCAGAGGGAGAGAGGAAGAGGGGTAGAAATAATTTCCTCCTCTAAAATCAACTTAGTAACATATTATAAGGCAACTCCACTATGTACTTCTTTTCCTCAACATCTTCAAGAGCGATAAGGGAAGAGGGTAAAAGTATTGTAAGGGAAGGGTGTGTGTGTGAAGGAAGGGTAATAAAGACATTAGGAGGAGAACGAGAGGACGACGACGACAACACCACCACCATTTTAACAATCATAACGATTGCTTCCAGAAACCATGTCTCAACTCCGAGTACTCGTTCCAACCTGTTGAATTTTTAACGAAGCAGCTTTCATCTTTAAAATTTCAAATCACAAATATATCAAATGGGAAGAGAAGATAAAGGAGACAAGATGAACGGAAGTAATAGATGTGGTAGATGCCAGAAAGAGGAACAGTAACCAAAATAGTGAGAGGGGAGGCAGGGGATTTTCTGAACCCTGGGAGAGGGGTACTGGATAGCAACTTCGCAATCTGCACACAACCAAAGAGAGGAAATGGGGTGGAGCTGTGCTCAGAAAACCTTGTTACTCTACTTCCATATTTTTCGCCCACGAGGGGCCACAGTTTCAGAGTGCCGTGGTGCCTCGCCCTCTCTCTCACATCCGTTTACTGATGGATGCACACCAACTTATGTCCTCAAATAATCATATAAAGGAAAAATTTATCGATACTCCATCCTTGTCCGATGCGACGTGAAACATCTTAAACCAAAATAATAGGAAATCCTGACTCTTCACAGGGGTGGTGGTGGTAGTGGACGAAGAGGAGGAGGAGGAAGATAAGAGCAACTCCAGATAGCGATTGAAGACAGAGAGGACTAAAACAAGTGGCGAGATGCACATCTCAGTTAACTAGAGGGAAGGAGGGGGCAAAAGAGAGGCCCTTAGGTCCAGCCCATTCAATCTCAAAAACAGGACAAGAGGAAGAAGAGTTATAATTTCTGTTTATGTATTGGATTTTCCTTCGAGCATGTATTTCATGACCAACCAAAATTCGCTTTCTCCTTTCCTTATCGATCATAAAAGTACTCTCCCCTTTCTCCTGTACCTTTCCTCGCCCATGTGGTCATCACAGTATTAAACTTTTGATTCCTCGCTAAACTCTTCCGTCATCAGTATACGTCAACACAGCAAGAAAACTGTAGAGTACCTGACTGAGTGGATGGGAAACAGTAATGGTAGTGGGCCGGGGGACAAGTGAAAGAAAGGGTAAGATATGGAGGGTGGGGGTAAAGGGAAGTGGCCCCTCCAGTAAACCACAGACAGAAATATTTGCTTATCCAAATCGAATGTCCAGTGCGGTCAAGGCGACGCTAAACAAACCTGATGACAGGCGGGACGAAGACCACGACGTTCGACGGATAGATACAGCCAGATAACAATAAGATGAATGTGGTCAGTTGGGTTGTTTGTCATAAAGATGATGATACAACACGACTGGTCTTTATTTAGGGAGTAGTAGGTACAGTGCACCTGCGTGTTAGGATGGCAAGTAATGCATTCGTACAGAAATATTGCCCAGAGGGGTAGGAAGGAACCAGGCGGGGAAGAGGAGGTGACGTATGATAGTGACTATGACAACAACAAGGCCATACTGAACAAGAGTGGTCACTAATGAAAAAAATAGGAGGTGGGGGCTGATGGACCACGTTGTCCGAGTATCACCAAACTCCGCATGTGAGAAGGGGAGACACAAATGTGGCGATCAAGCGAGGGGATCCCTCCTACCTGAGGAAAAAAACGAGATGCCCATCTTAAACCCTTTCAGGTGAAGGCCCTTTGATGATCAAAGACAACATCACAGAGTATAATAGACGCACGTAGTAGATTTCCACCCTCTCCCTGTCGTCCGAAGAAAGAAACTGCCGACCTCAGTCATTCAGGAATAGATCTTCGCAACCTCGCCAGCACACGACAAATGCGCTTCACCACTGGACATCCAAACTACAACGACCAAGCGAATAAATCAATAATTTTTTGAAAATTGGACAGAAAGACAATGTAGTGGAAGAGACGTTACGAGACTAAGAGATGGACGCTGGGTAATGGAGGAAATTCTCCTTTAAACGATTTAAGACGAGGGGAGATGAAAGGAGAAAATGTAGGGACGAGAATGAGCGAGTAAAAGAGGACAGAGAGCAACAGCTATCTTAAAACTGAATCAAAAGGGTCTACACAGTTGTGGTCGACCGGTTTCCCTTCGAATAAAAAGAAAAAAACAAAAGAAAAATCTCACCTCGAATTAGTCCACGACAGCTGTTACTTTAAAACAAATCAATCTGAACAAATCAATTTCATTTTGATTCAATCTACACCTACCTTTGGGAACAATAATTAGATTGCAAACCTGCGCATGCGCCTTATCACCTTATAGCTAGCTCATCACAAATGCGTATTTTTCAACGTCACCTTTCAGGGGAGAAAGTCTATCCTAACACATCATTCAACCGGCAATATCGAGGGCCATTATGGTCATAAAGCAATTCATTCTACACTGCAACTACTACTTTAATCCTTTTTCCGCCAATGGCAGGGTCGGATACCCATCTTTGCCCGCTGGATGGACGCATGGGCGATGTGTTGGACGGCGTTTTTACGCAGTCGGCTACCGACCTAAGTTACAACCCCTATGCTTATGCATCGTTGGGTTCCTACTCGCTGGGTTGTTGTTTGTTGGTGTTTTAGGGCCCTTCAACTACAAGGTCATTAGAGCCCCGTCCATTGTGTAGTTCTGATGCAGAAACTGCACAGACACTACACTAATGTGACGTTTTTTTGGATACTAGTGGTACCCAGTTTTCCCAAGCGGCCACCCATGTCAGTACTAGCTTGGGTTGCGCTGCGCTGGTTAACCAGTGATCAGACGAGAACTGGTGTGTCCAACGCAATTCGCCGCTCCGTTACTCGCTGGGGCACTCCATTGACGCTAAGGGGGCTGGGTCCTACATGGGCCTCCCTCTCGCCCGAAAAAAGTCAATCCATCTCGATCCCATATCGAACCCAGAACCACTGACGCAGTAGTCGAGCACGTACCCTCTGCGCCACCGAGGCGGAATCAGGAATTCTTACTCCAAAAAAACTACAATAGGTATTAACGTTGATATTAATAGACACACGTAAAACAATCATACATCCCCACACACATCTCCCTGAATCGATGGAAAGGGAAAGGAGGAGGGGGAATTATATTTTGGGTGAATTTCAACCATCACAAGTGCGACCGACCACCAACGCTTTATAGATTGAAAGTGATGAATTTTTAATCAGATTTCAATTTACTCCATATCAAGATGTTGCTGTTGTTAGCGTGTTAAATACATCGTGTTTTTCCAATCGTATCATCACCAATGGGCGTGTGAATGCACTCAAAGTGGGAAGATGAGAAAAAAGAAGGCGTGATAGTTGTACTGAGGATGGGGGAAGGGGGTCCAGAGGCACGGAAATACAAGTCCTCTTTTACCCTTTCGTCCATTTCCCCACTCACCATCATCCATCTGTTTTCGCTTCCCCTTTCCTCGATGCATCATTCAACAATACAATTTTCAGCACAACTAATACTTCTACTAGTCTTATTCAAAAAATGGCAACATCGATGTGGTAGTAGATATTATTTTTCTACAAATATTCATTATAGATCTTGCCGGTATAACCAAGCAGAAATTCGAATAAAAACTGTATAGTAACGAAAAATCAGAAAAGATGCTGGTGCAAAGCAACACTTGAAAAAAAATCTGCCTTCGACTAGATAAAACTTGAAGTAAAGATATTCCATACGTAGTCATCTCTCACCAAACAACAATAATCATAATAATTACAACACTAATAGCAGAAGCCATGACAGTCAGATAACGTGATGAATACTACTTGTTCTCTTCCCCCTTTTTCACTTTTTCTATCCCCGAATGGCAAGTTGGCGAGGGATTACCTTTCATTCAACCCCCTCTATTATAGGATTGGACCTGTGTGTGTATATGCGTTCTTAATTTCATTTACAAATGCGTTTAGTTGAAATATCACTGGCAACTTGAAACAACAACCCAAAATGTCCTCTTATATAGAACGCGGCGAAGGGCGGGAAAAAAAATCGATACACCACAACAACAACAACAAAAAAAGCTTCAGACAAAGTGAAATCAAGTTTATGAGTTTTACCCTCACTCCCTTCGTCATTTTCTACGAAAATTAAATTAAGAGATAGCTCTATTGCTTACCTTTAATTAGTTGACCGTCCTCTTTTGTTGTTCTTGTTTTTGCAACATAGAAAACTTTTCTGTAACGACATTCGAATTTAGAAATTTGTCGAACACTTCGAACTTTTTTTTTGGTAGAACTAGGCTCGCGTACAATAAAAGGAACGCCTACAATGGCGCTCTAGAAAACAATCGACAAATTCTCTAATGTTCCGTAATTTTTTTTGAAATAAAAGAATTCCCCGAGTTTGAGGGGAACAGGCAGTCATTGCATTAAGGAGTTCATCGTGATAATAAATTACTACGATGAAAATGACTTTTCGATTACCACTTACTTAACTATCGCGTTATCTACTTACATCCAGTCAGAAAAGATGACCTTACATTACAAGAAACGCGAATAGATGCTGATGATAAAAGAATTTTTCTGGGAAACAGGAAACTCACGTTCACATATTGCTGCGCATCACGAGAGCCTTTTAGAAAGTCGTGCCAAACAAAAAATAAACCGAATAAATAATCTCCAACAATTACATGTTATCAAACTTAACGACTGCTAGTTAACAACACGTTCGTGTTGTAGACATATACTATCAACATACACCAGTTTAATTGGTTAGTTCTTGATCTAAAGGTAAAAAACCTAACCAATTTCTTTTGGAGTCACTCTCAGAAGGAATTCCAAAGTTCACCCACATTCCGTCAGATGACATTAGAGGTATCAAACAGACCAATACCATGTTGCTACGTGATGCTGATGGAATCCTTCTACATTTTCGGCCTAGGGTCCATAAAAACTTTAATTCGACTCTTGGATTGTCTAGTATATCACAGGCTACCTGACCCCTTCTCGGGCTCGTTACTTCTCGAAAACGACAGATTGTCAGTCAGTCCTGGGAGGATGGGCGTCTTTCCTGAAGATTGGATTGCTCACGGCGCCCTGTTGGCCTTTTTTTGGCTTGCTCAAGATGCTTTGATGCCCCCCACCCCCGAACTCATACTTGGAATAGTTCGCAGCGACCCTCTGAGGAAGCCGCACACTTTAGGAACCCTTGTATTAGCGGCTTCCAATCTAAGATTGAGGTGCACCGAAGCTCACCACTTAGTCCATACCTTTTCATTCCGGGCATGGGGCACTCATGTTTGGAATGCCTGGCGGCACCCCTGTAGAGAAACCGTGGTTCCCCAGGGCTCCCAAGAGTAGCGATATCCATGGATGCAAGTATGATCTTTGACGAAGCGGGCAGCACCTATAGAGCGAGAGAAGAGGAAACTCCAAGAACGCTTTCCGTCTCGGACGGAAGTTAAAGCCGGTAAGGCCGCTTCACAATAGCAACGGGAACGCAAACGGCAACGGACGGGAAAGTTGACCAAATTTCAACTTTCCCGTTAAACGTAAGCCGTTTGACCAATGGCAGCACACATCCACCGCATGACGTACCCGTCGCCCCTCTCCTCTGCACAAAATACGTTTTCCGTTGCCGTTGTGAAGCGGCCTGTAGTGTGTCGATATGATTACCACACTTGAACCCTCCATCGAGTAAAGGATTAACCCTATATCCCCAAAACTGAGGAGTTGTACCAGGCCTCTTGCATCCTAGATGGAGGTCCAACTCGTCTTTCCACTAGCCGACGCGTAGAGGAGGTTAATTTCAGGTCCGCAAATACCATCTAGAAAGAAGCTAGCTTTTTGTTTTATCATATGGCTGAAAGGTGTACTCGAGGGTGTCAAATTCCCCCACCCTCTCATGCCCCAACCAATCCCATAGACCAGAAATGAACTAAGCCAGACTTCAGAATCCGCCAACCTATATCTCCTCATTCAACTCCTGACATCGGATTCTACGTACTGCTATTTTGATTTAAGAAGAGGTGGGCGGTGATTCATAGGTTCCTGTCTAGTGGGAGATGGCAAATCCAAAGGGTGAGGAACAGTGAATACATCACAAGACTGGGAGGAGGGGGCGGAGAGGAGAAAGAGGAGGATAAAAGTCAGGGCAAATGGGACGGAATGGATCTTCTCACGGCCCGACACACGTAGCCTAGCAATGAAAAGTACATCCAGATCTCTCTCTCTCTCCCCCTTCCGATGTGCGTGTTACTTCTCTTATACCACCTTACTCCTAAAACCAACTCCAGCCCCCTTTATCCCGTTGACTTTATCCCCCTTTGCCCTTTTCTTTCTATTTTTTTTTTCAGAATCTGATACCTCCCTATCCGTCTCTCCCTGTTGTGGAGGATATACATATTGAAACCGAATAGAGGATGAGAGCGGGGTAGGTTAGGAGGCGGGTAGGGAATTGTTGCTCTCCTGCCTGTATATATATCCAGGGGGCCCATATGCCAATTAAATTACGGCTCCGGCAAAAAGGGAAGATTATATGGCTGAGGTCTCCTAAAATACTCTTATTTCATTTCCTTCCTCTTTGGGCTTTTGTACGTAGTCGAAGAAATCTGAGAGAAAAAGACAGCAGCATCAGCACCATCACTAGCAACATGGATCACAGGGTGGTGGGATAATAAAGGAGGGTGATAGTAAGGAAGTGGTGAACGGGATAAAAGACCGGAGGAGTCGGGGAGAGAGAGAGAGAGATGCAGAAATCGGAAAGAAGAACGGATGAGAGAAAAGAGAGCCAAATGGATGATGAAAAAGGAGAGAGAGAAAAGAAAGGCGGCTACACTGTAGTTTCTGTAATGTTGATGACATTTCAGCTTAAAAATGCAAGCGGCAAATTTTCGACATCGAACTTTATCAGAAATAGCCAGTCGGCAGGCAGGTCTCTTACCGACTTTGTTTTCAAGGTGTTTTTCACTGGGCGTCCACACAGCTCATCACAAACTACAAAGCAAGTAGGCCGTTCCTGTAGATTGCAATAGTTACTTGCCAAGCAAAAGCAACCCCTAACCCTTTTCCCGCCTATGGCAGGGTCGGATACCCATCTTGTCCCTTTGAATGGAGACAAGGGCGATATATTGGTCATAGTTTTTCTGCAGCCGGTTGCCAGCCAAAGCTGCAACCCCTACGCTTATTTATCGCCGGTCTAGTTTTCGTTGGGGAATGCCACCGACGCCAGGGGACGAGCTCCTACACCTGGAAAAAATTTTGCCTCACCTACCCCTTGCGTAGCAGAGAGGGTTCTTTTACGTGCAAGTGCCATCGTACACTAATACGGGACCTCGGTTTTACTCCTCATCCGAAAGAAGGCGCACTCGCGGCCTCTCTCTCACCCGAAGGAAGCCAACCCACCTCGGTCCAGTATCCGATGGCTAGGATTGATTACTGGTCAGTGCATTCCGCCTAACTCATTCATGGTAGAGTCATTATAATGTCTGGCACTTTCCCAGGACAATAACAACCCGCTCAGATCACAAAATCGTGATTCGGGAGGGCAGAATCGATCCTGGTGGTGGCCCCCTTTGACGTAAAAGGTGTCACTACTGCATTACATGGTGTGTGTTTCGATTAACAAATGCCGAAGGAGCGGCTATATTGCGTTGGACATACCAGTTCTTGTCCGATCCCTGAAGTTAAGCAACGTAACCCCAGATAGTACTGGCATGGGTGACCGCTTCGGAACGGGGCAATGCTAATACCTAAATCGTCGCAATAGCGTAGTGTCTGTACAGACCCTGCATTAGAACTACGCAGTGGACGGGTCTCTAATGACCATTGTAGTTGAGGGGCCCTAAAACACCAACAAAAAGCAAATGCCGAAGGTTAGGAGTTTCCCCTGACTTCGATAAAAGTCACCCTAAGAAAGAAGAAATAAGGTCCACGTTAAATAAAGCATCATGTCCATCAGAGTAAGGAAATGAAAAAGCTACAAACCAGGATGGAAGTGAACAACCCTACGGAAGAGTAGAGCGTGAAGGGCTTGAGTCCATAGATTTGACAACTACCCATGATTAGTAGAATGAAATAACTTTACATTTCAGTGCAGTACCGAGTTGGGTCAACTGACGTTTCACCTACCGCTTGAATAACCGATTTATGAACGTACCCTCAGAGAAATGTAACATAACATTGACACCAGTGTCATTGAGTCTTTCCTCTTTCTTCTGTTCAGTGACTTCAAATTGAAATTGTTTTCTCCTACGATTAATAATTTAACATCCCCCTAAACTATAGTAAAGATAATTAATTCTCCTGTTACATGTTGAACTGGGTGGGCACGTCATCATGCTCTTTTTGCAAACTAACTGCTTGATTAAATGAGTATTAATTTTTCCATATTTTACAATAATTCTCAATTATTATTTTTTTTCAGATGATCAAGGAAGTAATAAGTCAAGATACGTCATTGTTCATCCAACGAAAGGCACTTACAGTTCACTAGGGTGACAGACGAAACCTGAAAACATTTCTGTGTTTCCCCTTTTCCATCCTTCAGCTCTCGGAGTCCTCAGATTACCAAGATTATGAAGATCATGGTTCATTTAACATCGCCTTGCTACTGTTACTAAGGCTATTCTTCGACTTAACATCAAGTGGCGGTCATCTACCACAATAGTTCTGCATCAGGAGTGGTTGTTTTTTTTTTTGCATATTCAATAGAAGATTTTGGTATTATCCTCATATTCTTCTGGATTGCCTTCTTCATCGAGTTGTCTGAAAGAATAAAAAGCTACCTCAATTCGGAATCGACCTGTCACTTCCGAACTCAAAATGTGGCAAATATGATAGCCGTTAAGTTACCAACGTTTAAAACATTTCAAGGAAACAGAAAATATCAGCAACCATATTACCTATGCCTTTTTTCCCCCTATTTTAGGAGGTCGATAATAAATATTAAACGCAACGGTATCTCAAAGGTTTAAAATACTTGTGTACTTCTAGCTACGTCTACAGAAGGGAAGAAACGCAGGACGCCCATTTCACGTGATTTGGAAGAAATAAATGAAAGAAAATGAATGGAATGAGACCTTTCTTAGGTTTCTCGTTGAATTCCACTTTGGAAACATCAAAGAAACCCCTTAAAATAAAAACATGGGAGGTGAAAGAAAAACATGTCGATATAAAGATAAAAGGTGTCCCACCGTCGCCTCCTTACACAATGAGAATGATCCCAAGTTCTGTTTCATTTATCGCTGCGTGGGGTCTGTTTGATTAACAAACGAAAAAGTGTGTGTTGATTCAACTAGGTATAAGTAGATCGTCTCAGAAACTCACCATCAAAAAAAGCATGAGACGCAAGAAAGTGAGAGAGAAATGGGCTGAAAAGGGTGGACGACCTACACAGAAAGCTCATACAGTTTCTAGTCTTGTCTTTCACGCCGAAATCGGAAAAAGAAATTAACACCTGACTGCAGATACCATATTCTTGCTCTCATCTTTCTTTCTTTCTCTTGGGCGACCTCTAATTTTTCATCCCAATCTTTCGCACCTTTTGTTCACAAAAATAACTGCTGTCGTCTTCTTCGAGCTCACACAATGAATTCTAGTGAGTGATGTGCTACAAATGTTGATAGTCTGACATCTATTCTTCCGCTTTTGCGCGATAACAACAATTTCAAATAACATTTCATTTGATTGATGCCAAATCTTGATAAATCGAACTAGCACCTTACGCCACAAACATTCCGCATCAGTCATGTTCCCACTTGAATTCAACAACAGTTCATTTTCGCGCTTGGTAATTGGATTAATTAATGTCATCAAACTTATTAATAACCCATTCCAGACACCGATATTAACCAAGATTTTGAACTATAAACACACTACTAATAAGAGTGTCGATATCAAAGTCAGCCATTTGCATTTCTGTGTTCTAACATTGTTTGGAATAGCGCGTGCCGCCAATTCTATTTTTCATAGTACGTACTTCTAAGGACATTGCGCATACGCACTTCCAAGTGCACAATTTTCTAACATCAGGCGCTCTATGTGAAGATTATTTTAAATTTAAATCAAAGGACGACGACGACAATGATGTATATTTCATAACCTACAATTTTGTAAGAAAAAAGTGACCCAGTATTTTCACTACACAGCATTTGAGCGATACAACAATCAAATTCAGGACGAAGAGTCACATCAGGTCTTCTAGCAACATCCGCCACCGCCAACATGGAGTCCTCATTCTTATTGGCAGTAATCTCACCCTTGACTAATCAATTCGTAAAAAAAATAACAAATATATATATACATGAAATTATGATGAAAAACAATTAATCCTGTTAAAATACAAATAATATGCTAGTATAGAGTACATATTGCTGTTAAATTTCGCCTCAATTATTGTATAAACTATGTAAATTATGTAGAAAGACAATGTAACGGACATTAATGAAGCAATTAAGTTATAATTTATTTAAAAACTTGAAAAAAGGCTGGCAGAGTGACCACAAAACTGTATAATAATTAATAAAAAAACACCCTTTCAGTGCCTAACATGTATAATTAGTGACGTCGCTAGCAGAGAAATAATTATAACCGAAATAGAAATACACACATCCGGTGTCAGACAAACTAATTCTTATAATCGATCCTGATAATAAGTAATCAAAATAATTAGTCCCACCGTAGAGCAGAAGAGTAATTACAAATATACATCTTCACATGTCGTTTTTTAGGGATGCTATCATTAATTTTGATCCCAACAGTTCTGGTAGGAGAAAAAATGCATCATGACGCGAGGTAGAAGATGAGCAACAACCAGATTATTTGCTTATTGACTTTAGGGTAGAAATTTAATGCTGAGTGCAAAAAGTAGGTAATGAAGAAAGACCACTAGCTAAATGAACTGCCGCTACTATTCGGTCATTTCCTGCCTATGGCAAAGTTGGGTAACAACAAGATCAAGGTATCTACTCAGAAAAAAAGGGAGCAAGAGGCAGAAATAGAGCTGTGATAATTGGGGAGGGATAGAGGCAAATCAGGGTTTCGTAGGCCCTAGGCATTGCGCTTAAAGTGCCTAATGGATAAAGCTGCTCTGTACAAGAAGGGGACTTAAGTAGCATCACGCTGTGATAAACAGATGAATGAATATTTTAACCTGGAATGTGCATGCTTTCAAGTCCCACGCATATTACCCTGCTTCTCCCTTCCAGTACGTGTCTTCACGACTGGCGCATAGACGATATCAATCCATTCAGAAAATATAACGTGAAGAATTGGAGTATCTCAGAAAAAGGGACAGAGAGAGGGAGAAAGAGAGGGATGTGTGTAGAAAATGTGCTAAGTCCTCCAGCTTAAGGTGCTTGAAATATATTTCATAATTAGTAGAGAAAAAAAAAGTTATTTTAATATCATTCTTGAAAACTTGGATAATTATTGTATGTCATTAATACGATGTGTATGTAACTTAATCTTGATACATATCTCATTAAATGGTGGCTTGACGACATAACCTCAAAACGGGCGTGGTCAACATATTTAATTGTATAATGTAAAGTGAGCGACTCAATAAACATTAGCACTCAAATAAGAGATGCTAAAATGAAAAAAAATTACTACCACATTGAAAAAAAATTAGGGTAAATAAAAATACTGAATTTTTTTCAGACGGGACACCAGCATGCGATTCCTCAATATACACTACATATACATCGCCATCATTCAGCCCAAATAACGTCGTCGACATCCTCATCCTCGTCTTCCGTCGGATCCCATTTATTTTCAACAAACACACACACTATACATAAATATCAGAAAGTTACCAATTTTCTCTCAAAGAAGAAAACCTTTTAAAAATTTAACAGAAAATTATTTGGGCATCGGAGGAAGGCTTGAACTCAGCGAAACTCAAATGAAATTTTCCAATTTGGAACTAAATTGAGATAAGTTGATAGGAAGAGCAGGAGATATGAGGAAGACGAAAAACGGGGCAGGGCATAGGTTGGAGAGAGGTGTGGGTGGAGGGAAGGGGGCAGAGAGCCGATGTGTAGGACGTAAAAGGAGGAAAGGGATTGAAGGTGAAGAGATGGAAACGGGGTATAGGGTGGCGGTATAGTGAAACGAAAGAGGGAGGCAAAAGTGAATGATGGATGGGGAAATTAGGAATGAAATGGGAAGAAACACAGGGGAGGATAACAGGAAAGAAGATAGAGAGAAAGGATGAAGAGTTTGGTGGCGGGGTGGAGGGGGGTAAAGAGAGAGGAGGGTGGGGGGAGGATGAAAGAGAGAGAGAGAGAGAGAGAGAGAGAGAGAGAGAGAGAGAGAATATAAATAGTGTACCCCATATCTCCAAGACGACGAAATGAAACTCAGCAACAGGAGCCAAACTGCACCAAGATCAAGTTAATACGAGTCGCCCGTTGCCTTGGCAACCAGAGGCTGCACAACTTGCAACCGAATGCTAGTAATATTGTCCCTTTCTTCACCCGCTTCTTTTTCCTTTCTCTCACTCTCAATCCCGACCCACCACCCAAAGATACCGTACCGAAACGACACAAAAATAAGGTGAGGTGAGGTACGTATACAAAAATAACACAAGCAACATACAGTAATACTTAGGTTGGAGGGGGAAGGATGCCTTTTTTGTTGCATACAAAAGAATATTTATATCGAGATGACATCTACCGTCAAAGACCGAGCGCCCTGTCTTCTATCGTTCCTTTGAATGAATCGCCGATTCGAATTTATACTCCAGCATGACCTATTCTATATTAGAACGACTGTTCTATGTTCGAAGCGTTCGAAATTCGATTCATCATTGCAAATGGCGGGTCGTCGACCGTCATCGGCGTCGACTGTCATCACTTCGGCGTCGGCGTTTCCTTTGAATGGTAATAACTAAAGGTCCCCATACACGCTCAGTTTTATCTTCAGTTCTAACTGTTCAGTTAAAACTGTTGAGAAATGTCCTCAGTTAAAACTGAGAGGGATTTTGCCACACACAGTTCGACTGCCACTGCTCCACGCACACTATGCCTCCTGAACTACAGTGTTATACAGCTTTGGACAGAAGATAATGCCACACACGTGAAGTTGAGTTCAACTGCACAGTTAAATCTTTTGCCATCCAAAAGATCTACAGTTCAAAAATTTTAACTGAAGATTCGATGAGATTTCCCCACACTCGTAGGGATCTAACTGTAGTTTTAACCGAATAGATAGAACTGAAGATAAAACCGAACGTGTATGGGGGCCTTTAAAGGTACAGTGAATCTTTCAAACGATTTCGAAATCTTACAATGCTATTTCCGGAGCTAAGTTTCGAGCCACACTATCGAACTTGTCTATGTGGATGGTGTCAGTTTGTTCTTAATAGGTTTAAAACCTCAAGGTATTCACCACCACTTTAACTCCTACTTTTAGGTACAATGCCTCCATTTATTTTCAGTCATGGAGAAAGAAGGAAAGCATTTGAGTAACCAGAAAGTAACCTGACTCAGAACATGAGGTATACTAGGTCGGTTAAGCGAAGGGGAAGAACAAGGAGATTTGAAATTTGTGCCGTTCGAAAAAAAATTATATTTTCATAGTTAAGCATTAAAATAACTGAGGGGCTCACTACACAATTTATCGTAGCAATAAATCGCAACGTTTAACTTTCAGATTCTGATCTATTCGACTTACGCGTTAAAAAGCTGGTAACTGGCCACATACTGTACTTCCACATGGAACAAACGTGATTTACTCTCTGACGAGGAAGGTACACCTAGTAGAAAGAGAAAGCCGCCGACTTAGGCCAGGAACAACAAACCTGAAAACTGCAAAAAAGAAATGAGACAGTGATAAGTTCCTGGATGGATGAGGAGAAATTTGGCGACCGATACATTCCCGATTGACATCGCGGCACCTTTGTAACTAAATTTGGTTTATTTGGCTATTTATCGTCGGTCTATACATTTCTGGAAATAATCTCCCTAATAAATAAACTTACCGCCGGTAGATGGCGAGCGTAAATTTTTCTCGATGAAGAATGGGATTTTTTTTACCTGTAATGGCGACATCGTACGACACCCACTTCCTCAGCCAACAATGAGCCTGTAACCAAAACTTCCGAGTCAAACATGCTACCAAAGAATCACAGAGGTAGGGATCTTCATAATGAAACTCCGCCTGGCGCTAAACTAGGGCTGAACTATGAAATCCAGTGACAAGTGTCCATTACGAGGTTAGACCATATAATGAGTGGCCAACATGAATGCGACAAAAGCATAATAATCAAATTGCCTAATTTTAAGAGACATGGTTCACCGCCTCTGGTCAGTCAAGTACAGAACCGAAAATTCCTTAAAGGAAATGGTTAGTGAAAAGACTTAAATAGATGTCCTGAGAGAATTTCAGATACTGTAGGTCCTTTTAATTTCTAAGTAAGCGAGAGATTTTTTTGTTGTTTTCGTTGGTGTTTTAGGGCCCTTCAACTGCAAGGTCATTAGAGCCCCGTCCACTGCATAGCTCTAGTGCAGAGACTGCACAGACACTACACTAATGCGACGATTATTAGTTGTTATCAGTACCCAGTTAGTACTAGCAGTGCCGGATTTACCAATAGGCTAATTAGGCTGAAGCATAGGGCCTCAACATTTAACGGACTTAAAAACTTAAGAAAAGGGGTTCAAAAGGGCCTCAAAATTGAAATAGCCTAGGGCAGTGGTGGTGAACCTTTCTTTGAAGATGGGTCACAATAACACAAAAAAAAAAATTAAAAAGTTGTCTGCGGGTCAGGGGCAAGCACTATTTAATTTCATGAATAAAAATAAATTATTATTACTAATGAATAAAGTTTATTAAAGTAGCAAATAGAGACCACCATCATCATAATAGCCTTATCCCGCCAGTGGCAGGGTCGGGTCTGCATACGGACAACCTACTCTCACGCCTGTTTATGAAACGATAAATTGATATGATTCACGCTTGGGTCACTTAAAATTGCATGGTGGGTCACAAGTTCGCCACCACTGGCCTAGGGCCTCTCAATATCTAAATCCGGCACTGAGTACTAGCCGAGGTTGCACTAGCAACCCATGTTAGTACTAGTCGGGGTTCCGTTGCTTAACTTCAGTGATCAGACGAGAACTGGTGTGTCCAACGCGAAAGAGAGAAAGAAGGATATAAACGCAATGATGTAGGCTATTCGAGTGTGGTCATCGAGTGAAAAGAGGTGTAAAATCTGGCTGAAGTGGGGCAAAAATGAATGAAGAGAGAGGAGAGGAAAAAAAAGTGGCTTCCAGGGGAAATTAACAGATGATGGTAAGGTCCATCTCTGGAGAATTTCGCTTTGGAAAAACTACTATTCATTAGGTAGAATTGGGGCCACCACGTTTTTCCACGATATTACACTGTTTCATGTGACGTTTGGGAAAAGGCAACAACCAGTCTCCTGACGATAAAAAACACTTTTCCAACATCATCATTAAACCCTCTCACAGTCGCTATCCGCCCATTTGGTGGTCTTTCAACACCCAAGAACGACGACAATGAATACACACTAACTGTCCACTCTCATATCGGAGTCTGATATCCAAGTTTTCATTGGTCATCTCTTCTAGTCCTCCCCTCCCCCCTTGAAAGCAAGTCAGGAGGAAAAATGAGGACAACGACGGAAGTGCAGAGAGGCAATGATGATGATGATGATGATGCTGATGATGACGAAGGGGAGAGAGATAAATAAAAACAATAGCTGACGAGGATGAAGGGAGAGGAACATTTCATCCATCAACCAAATTACAACGACAGAAGGCCAATTGTCCAGTTCACTCTTTATTTCCCAGATCCACGAGTGGTGGTAACGTAAAGTATTAAAAAAAAGTGAGGCCTTTTTGTCTGCTAAATAAAACACTACACTCAAGTGTCTCCAAAACACCACACAACTGCAAAGAGAGACAGAGAGAAAGGGTTGAGAGACTCAGAAAGAGAGAGGAGAGTGTGTATGTGTCGAAGTGCCGAAATCACTAGCCTCAACTCCATTCCTTATTTTATTCAAAGGAGGGTAAGGGAGACTCAGAGTTCTATTACCAAAGAGCAACGAATTTAATTCTTATACGGGACGGAATACATTCATTTGGAGGATGGCTTCTTTAGAACGGCAGGAAATCCCCCAGTGCGCCATTTGGGTAGCCCGAACCGCAGAAAACACAAGGTTACATGTACAAGAAAAACCCCTACAACACGGAATAAAATATACGTGCAGGATGTCAAACGTCCCTCGACCGTTTCCTGAAGTCGAGAAATTACCTTCAGACCGGGATTCGAACCTGTACATGTAAAAGATCAAGAGGCAAACGTGTCATTAATTGTGCTACTGAAATCAGTTTGTCTTTCACGTCTATTCGATACTATTCATAGTTGATAATTCTTGGGAGTGTTAAGCGAGGAAGGTGTCGTTGGGAAGTTGGGGGGGAGAAAGCGACAGTGGTTCAGTCCCGGACAGAGAGAGAGAGAGAGAGAAAACGTTGAAGAACGAGATCAGGGTCTAGGGTTAAGGGTCGGGGTGGCGGTGCTGAGATGGGACTAGAATAGATAAGAGCATTGTGGTGTAAAACTCCGATCACTATATCATCCACATCTGTCAACTCTATTAAAATGCAAATCAGCGTGTGCGTATGCCAACATCATTTTGTGGCATTTCGAGTAAAATCGCTCCTCAGAACAGAGGGTCCTCCCCGCCCATCCGACTTGGCACTTACCCCCTTTCCATCTCTCACACTCCTTTTACTCCCTCCTTTTCCCTCTTCTATTTTCTCATGTAGCATTTTTCGTCCTTTCTCTATTTGCCAGCTATTTAACACATATCGGACTTCTCTGCTGATATCCACTCACATCTTTCCCTTCCTTCTATCTTCTACATCCACTTTAAGAGTAACTGTCTGGGGCGCAAAATAGAATCCACACCCATCCAATATATATCCGAGTGTTCCGTGTAATTTTTTAATGCATATCCCTTTCTATTTCTGCGCTCACATTACTACTCCTTCTCATTTCTAGACAATGCAACTACTCGATGAAATTAATAGTTGTGGGATCGAGTCCTGTTGATAATAGATCACGATTGTCAAACCTGTCTGACAATTCGTCACATCTTCATCAGCACCAGGTCAGGTTTGTTTGTTTGTTTGTTGGTGTTTTAGGGCCCTTCAACTACAAGGTCATTAGAGCCCCGTCCACAGTGTAGTTCTTATGCTGAGACTGCACAGACACCACAATAATGCGACGATTTTTCGGTATTAGCAGTACCCAGTTTTCTCGAGCGACCATCCATGTCAGTATTAACTGGGGTTGCGTTGCTTAACTTCAGTGATCGAACGAGAACTGGTGTGTCCAACGCAATTCGCCGCTCCCTCACCAGGTCAGGACCAGCAGCAAGATTACTTTCTCCCGTTTTCGTTTTGATGGCCTACACCCAGCAATCTGTTCTTGGAACAGCCGAGTGGCCCACAATACCAGAAAGGTTGGACACCCCTGTATTCAGATATTACTTTCCGTAAGGGCACTTGGGACTTCCCTCTTGCCCAGGATCGAACATGCATCCGTGGACTCAAAAGTTCGCGTATGAGCTAACTAACTACCGCGGAGAGGCTACAACGTGCTCACCGCATATCGTCCATATTATATTACATTCAGTTTTACACGTAGAAGGGGTTCGTTACGAGAAGTACATAAGACCAGGGGTTCCCAACCCTGTACCCGCGGGCACATACAGTCCCTGGCCATATTAATGCGACCACTAGACATTTTCTGCATTTGTAATATTTTTGTAATGCTTTTGGATACTTAGTGATTCAGCTGTTGCACACCCTTTATGGCAGATATTCCATCATCCAGGCTTTTCATGATTCATAAGCTTCTCCTGATCCATTGCTTCTAATGATTCATTTGCAGGGCAAGACAGGGGTCTTTATGTGGGTCCCGGGGCATGTCAGCATTATGTCCAATGAGAGGGCGGAGGCTGATGCCAATCAGGTGGGCCGCAGCCAGAAGACACCGGCATTGCTGTTCCCTCCTCTGATGCCCTTCTGATGGCATGGCAGGCCGTCCATGGTCAATGGCGGTCCCAGTGGTTTGCAGCTGGACAGTGGCGTCGCTAAGGGGGTGAAACCACTTGCACCATGACAAAAGGGGGTGACACCAGAACAGAGCAGCATTTTTGAAGGGAGAGGGGTGACACCATGGCGTTACTAGACTGGGTGAAGCCAACCCTAGCGACGCCTCTGCAGCTCAATATTAGCTGGTGGTCACATTAATATGGCCAGGGACTGTATGCACTCGCGGACTGATTTGTCTGCGCCCGCCGCTATTTGGCAACCCCAGTAAACAATTTGTTTAAATTTCATTTTACTCAGTGACTAGAAACCTAGAAAGCTGACAACAGCGCAAACAAAAACAGGCGGGCACCACTAAGATGGGTGATAGCGGCTCATGATTCAGCCTAACCACAGATTCTCGACGAACCTTGATTTGGAGGGAACCTTAAACCCACTCTCATCCCTTCGAAGTGAGGGAAAGGGACGTTTATAGCGGTGGAGGTGTCATGGTATGGGCAGGCATCACGTTTGATGGCCGCACACCACTCTACGTGTTTAACTCAAGTCCCTGATTGCTTATAGGTACAGAAGGATCTTAGAGCCTTATGTGTGACTTTTTAGGGGTGCGGTATGCTCTCAGTTCCCCTTTATGGATGGCAATGCTCGCCCAAATGGTGGATGAATACCTATTGAACAAGCACGTCGGACGGCAATTGCAGTTTGCCAATAACCTCCCAGAACCATCCAGGAACATCGATTGCAATTTTTGGTAAAGCTTTTTGTAAAAAAAAATTGCGCCCGTGACCTTATAAGAATTTTACAATGTGCTCTAGGGCTCCAGAAAGTTGGGAACCCCTGAACTAGACAGTAGGAAAGAGCAACTGTATTGCGTTGGACACAACCAGTTTTCGCCTGATCACTGAAGTTAAGCAGCGCAACCTCAGCTAGTAATAGAATGGGTGACCGCTTGGGAACACTGGGTACTGCTAATACTCAAAAATCGTCGAAACAGCGTACTGCCTGTGCAGACTCTGCATTAGAACTACGCAATGGACGAGGCTCTAATGACAGTCGTAGTTGAAGGACCTTAAAACACCAACGAAACAAACGTTAGGAAAGGTAAATTCGGGTTCCCCCTTTATGTTTCTTAGCTTAGAAGTAGCCAACTAGGCTCGACCAAAATTGAAGCTATGGTTTATGAAGTCCAGAGTTCAACACCATATCAAACCACTTATCAAGAGTGTGACGTGTTGTCTCAACTGGGCTCAAGTCCCTTAGGAGTGAGACATTCTGATTAGTGAACTAATAAACTTAATGATGGTGACAGTGTTATCAATTTCGTAACCCGAAGAATACTAACCCGTTTTTTGTCTCCTGTAGAGTAAGTAGGTGGAGAGAAAGAGAATGTTGATGGACACAATTCTGATTACAAGAGGATGGTGGCAGTAATTGCTAATAAGGTATTGGAAGCTGCCCCATCTCCCTTGACCATTCCGTGGCGTCGTCTGGACCATTCCACCAACATCAAAGGATTAAAATATAAAAATGGGGTACAACACAGAGAGAAAGATCAACGTTTCAACGGTTTAGTTGATCGATTACTTAAGGAGGAGAAAGGAGGGAGGAAAAAAAGGGGGGGAAGGACACCAAAGATAATGACGGTCCACTATCAATCAACTCGAGACTGGACATCAAGAGTGAATGAATGGGTCAACAACGGAGCGCCGCCAAAACAAGAAAGAAAAATATGCGGCCACTCAGGAAATGATTGAATACTTCAAAAATGAATCTCAGAATGTATAAAAAATCTCGGTACCAGCCATCCCCTTTACCTCGCATACCCTTCATTCCGTCCTTTAATTGTTAAGATTAAATTTAGTATCCTGAAAATCATGGGGACGCTGACGTCACTTCCGTTATTCATCACGCAACAAAACAAACCAATATAATTCAGTCAGGTGTCCATCAGTGAACCCGATTATTTGGAAACAAAGTCGCCAAACATTTTCAAGACATCATCCTTTCCAACCCAACAGTGTAGATGGTCAACATGCACCCCCAACATCTGACCCACAAGTTGCAGTTTTTCCTTATTAGGCTCTAAGAATACACACAGAAATGATTAATCAAGCGTTAGCTGGAGTCGAACTCATATACAAAGAGACATCGAGCAACATTAAGACAACCAATCAGCAACAGACAATCACAGTGTCACTTCCAGGCTGATCATCATAGTCTTACCACACGGAATCCTCTTCTGCCACTAACCTGTACAAGCGGTGGCGCTCCATTTCCGGTTTAATGTGACGCTCTTCCGGCAACTCCGATGCACAATTTATTGGTGTGTCGACCCTTGTTTTATTTCATTTCGAACTTGGCTCTAAAATTAATATAGCAACATTTTATTACTTTGACTTTCAAATTTATACAACAACATCATCATTGTCAGTCGGGTGTGCGCATGCGCGTTCTTCCCAAGTCAGAGGGCAGAGGAACATTGGAATGGACACACAGCGATTAGAACCCACACAAGACACAGAAGAGAGAAGGAGGAGGAAGAAGAGCACATTAAGTGGCCACTTTCTTTTTTATAAACAGTGGTTAGAGTTGGCCTGAAACAACGGGACTAGGGACATAAGAGGAATGGCAAGCATTAAAGCGACCGGTCCAGGCACAATCCATCATCGGCAGGTAGGAAACTCACTCCTGAATAAGTCAGACCAAAACAAAATTACCTTCGTGTCAACTTTAAAATAAGAGATGGGTAGCAACGGAGGTGGCACATGACAAGGTAAGAAGAGAGAGGAAGAAATTGGACAAAGTGAAGACCGTAAAACACCCACAACTGGATTAAGAAAAGGAGTAAAGAAGAATCAATCGACTTTGGACATTCCTTAAGGCCCCTACGGTCCACCTGTGCAGACCAAATAAGTCAGAAACAGGTGGCAATCGTCACTGTTGCAAATATCACGGACACACTCTCCTTAAATTTTTCTGCTCATTTGCGCTTCTTTATTAGGACATTATTTTAGAATTAATCTCTTTTCAAGAATGATTTTTTCCTGAAATTCTGACCCCCCTCCCCTGTCCCCTTCACCCTCTCCTCCCAAAAACATCAGTCTCGATTTTGCAGGGTTCGAGTGGTGGTGATGGTGGTCACATCATGGGTCAATCATCATCAACGTTCTAATTTCACACGAGAGGCCACAGTCTCGTCGTCCGATTCTGCAGAGGTAACAACCACGGAACCGTTCATCACCGGCAGATTCGACGGCGACATTGTATCCGGATCCGCGTCATCACTGTTGTCCCTGACGGCGGCAGGAATATCCTGTGGTTGACCATTCAATAATACTGTCCCATCTGGAGTGGTGGTGGTCTGTGTGCAGTGGTGAGTACTCTCAGCAACAGTACTAGTAGTAGTAGTGGTGGTGGTCGAAGGATCCAAAGCGAAGGACAACTTACCATCTGAAGAAGTCACTGCCGCCGTCAGACCATCATCGTCATCAGCAGCAGCAGCACCACAACAACTTACATTGGATTCACTTCCGACAACCACTTCCTGGGAGGCAGAAATTACGTTGAGCAACACCAACAAGCCGTCCTCTTGCAATTCTACTGTGATCTTCTTAGATATAGGACTTCCGCTTCTCGTTTCCAAGTCTGAAATCCCCTCGTCCGCCGCGTTATCTTCTCCTGCATGACCTCCATCAGATTCTGCAGCATCACCGGAAGAAGAATTTCTGGAACTCGTAGTAGTAGTAGTAATAGTTGATGATGGAGCAGGGGCGACTTCCGTCTGCTCTTCACCATTATCCCTAGTCGCACTTCCGTTTGCACCCGTCGATTGAGAGACAGACGGCTCTTGTCTCTGAGACACAGAGGCTACTTCACTCTGGTCCGATTGAGGTTGAGGTGGTTCTGTCGGTGCAGGAGGCCGAACAACGTTAGCGGTATCATTTTCACTGGGTCGTGGGTCAGTATGGATGATGAGGTGCTGCAAGGCCGCTTGGTTCAAGATAGAGGGCAACTCATAATGGTGGAAAAAATAGATCATCGAATGCTAGACAAGAAAGAAATACAAACCCATCGTAAATTAAATGACAGTCTAACAAGACAAGGTGCTCACGCACATGACATTTCATTTTTGTTGTCAGGAAAAATAAACACCCGACGTCGGGTCAGGATAGAACTCGTGACAACAATTCACAAAGTACGCAAGCTAACCACTGATCAAAGTAAAAACCGGAAGAGAAATAGGCCTAGGTCTTGCCAATAACGACACCATAGACAATAAAAGAGCACGAAGACAGAGCTGATATTAGTGGAGAGAACAAGAAATAGCGGCTGTTCGGTTATATAACGTCGGTGTCCTAATTTCTGAAGGTGATTCACCTACGTTAGAGGGCGGGTTTCTACACCTGGAAAGTTTGCCGATTTACTCGTATACGACACTTCACTCATATCGTACGCACCACACGGGAGCCATGATTTCACTTCCTATCCGATAGAAGGCGCATTTAGGGGTTGGTATCCTTCCCGAATGAGCAACCCACTTCCCACAGGATCGCAACTCCAACCACCGCTTCGAGGTGAAGCGTACTACAAGTGGCCATCACGACATCGGCCCCTCATCCATCAAGTTCGATATCACAGTAATTCATTTATCTAATTTAGTAGCGTAACTGACTTTAGATGTAATTCAGGGTCGCAGGTTCCCATCCTGGCAAAGGATATCCCAAGTGGGTATCGGAATGGGGCGTAAAGCCGGCATCTACCATGCGAGGAGAGGGGGTATGTACAATGTTAATACCACATGCAAGAAAACCCTTTCAAGAATCATCAGCCGAACCACCTCGGTTCAGGATCCAACCTGGTCCAGCACGCTACCTCATCGTCACTGAGGGGGACAAGAAAATACGTGCATATATTTACAACATTCTCTAAGTACCGGAGTTCGACGTTCGGAGAGGGGGCGTCAATAAACGACCTAAAACTGGGCATCTCGGCGTTCAATAGTACCTCCTCCTCAAAGAGGGCGCACCTGTTCTCGTCTGATGACTGAAGTTAAGCAACGCAACCCCAGTTAGTACTCACAACTGGGTACTGCTAAGTCCCAAAAATCGTCGCATTGGTGTAGTGTCTGTGCAGTCTCTGCATTGGAACTACACAGTGGACGGGGCTCTAAATCAGTGGTACTCAAAGCGTGTTCCGCGGAACACTGGTGTTCCGTCCACTACAAGTGTTCCGCAAAAAAATTAATGCACAAATAAAGCAATGGAGAGATACTCTGATGTGACCCGCAGAATCAATTGGGGAGGGGGGGGGGTCACTGAAGTAGGGACAGGCAAGCGGAAAACTGTGTGATAGGAGGATCCCAATCTCATTGAAAGGGAAGTTCCACAGGACAGTGGTTAGACCAGCTATGCTATATGGATCAGAATGCTGGGCAATGAGGAGGAGCTACGTAATTAGAATGCGAGATGCGAATGCTGTGGCACATGTGTGGCGTGTCGAGAGCTGACAGAATTAGGAATGAGCATATTGGAGGTAACCTGGGGTGGCGGACATCGCCGAAAAAATGAGGGAGAATAGGCTGAGGTGGTATGGACACGTCATGCGAAGACGGGAAGAGGAGCTCGTTAGGTTAATTCCAGAAATGCAGGTGGTCGGTAGCACCAGGGGCAGGGGGAGACCAAAGCAGATGTGGGAACAGGTTGTCCGTAAGGATGTGACAGTGTGGGGGGGCGGACGGGGAACTGAGGGAGAGAGAGAGAGACGAGAGTGGAGGGCTAGAACCCGCAGACCCGACCCTGCCACAGGCGGGATAATGGTATGATAATGATGTAGTAAATACCAAGTGTAGAAGGTGTACAACCTGCTTTAAAGTTCATGCTGAATTGTAAGTGTTCCGTGCTAGTAAAATGTCAGTTTAGTGTTCCCCGTCTTCAAAAAGATTGAGAACCACTGCTCTAAATGACCTTTTAGTTGAAGGGCCCTAACAAACAAAAACTCAAATAGTGCCTACGGTAGAGAAACAGATAGTCAAGAACGCCATCTGACCGAATCTCATGATCTGCAACTCTGAAGTTAGCATCGCTATCATCATCAAAGATTAACGGAAGTGTCCAAAGACAAAAGCTAGACGATGGACCTAACAGGAAAGGTGAGAGATGAGGGGGGAGGGGAGTCATCATGTGAGACAGGACCAAAGATTTCCTGTCCGTCCATTCTCTTTCGGATGAGTAATTCAAGAACACCTCATAGGTCCCTGCTGGTTACCTATAGTTGCAACCATTCTCCACATTTTAGGCCTACAGGGAAAGATGATGATGATGGTGATGATGATAATGACAGGAAACACAAAAACAAAATAACACCAGTAGCAGCAGCGTCGTTGAATGCTAACGCTTTTAACCTCCAAAGCTTTTCACTCAACCTGCAGTAGTAGTAGTAGTGCAAGAGGTGTACATATTGGATGAAGTGATCACAATCAAGATGACCATCAGATGAAACTAAACAAAGGTCCGGTGGATGGTGAAAAGAGTTTATGGCGTACCGGAAGGAAGACTAAAATGAAAAAAGGTTTGTTTGTCGGGGGGGGGGGGGGGGGAACCAGGTAAAGGGGTGTCGAGATCTAGAGAGAGTAGAATGGAGAGAAAGGGTGAAAAGGGAGGAAGGGTATGTATGGCAATGAAGACGAAATCCTAGAGTTCCTTTAATTAAGACATTTTTAAGTCGAGGCGCGACTCTTTGATCGAGTGGACAGACACATGAGACAATGGACAATGGATTAAAACTTATTTACATTATGATTGGACGCCACGTCACATTCAGAAATGGAGTAAGCGTGAAACTGACAGGTCCTAGTGAAGAGACAGAGAGCAGCACACAGTGCGTCAAGAGGTTATAAGATGCAGTGTAGTGCTGCTTGCAGCAACAGCAGCTGCAAACGGGAAACAAAGGGGTAAGTGTGGAGGGTCAGAAAAGAAAATGGGAGAGAAGAAGGAGACGACGACCTTCCCAATCCCTTAACTGGTAAAACACCCTTTTCTAACATCAATTGATGGTCAATCCCAGATCATCTCATTACAGACGTGCGACGCGGCGGAAATGGCAAATACTGACTATAATAATAAGAGATATTACAAAATCCGGGTAGTCACAGACCAGGTAGAAAGGCCACCCTCCACATAGCCTACCAAAAAGGCCAACGAGCACCAGCGAAAAAAAATCCTAGTAAACTAGTGATTCTTCAAAAAAAATCGAAAATTAAGTGATAATGCGTTTGTTTTTTTAGGGCCCTTCAACTACAAGGTCGTAAGAGCCCCGTCCACTGTGTAGTACTGATGCAGAAACTGCACAGACACTACACTAATGCGACGATTTTGGGATACTAGCGGTAACCATTTTCCTAAGCGGCCACCCATGTCAGTACTAGCTGGAGTTGCGCTGCTTAACTACAGTGATCAGACGAGAACTGGTGTGTCTAACGCAATTCGCCGCTCCCTCTGCGTTTGCTACATCAGTAGGTGATTATGGGATCGATTCTAGGCATTGACCTAAACTAAAACCATAATTTCATATAGTTGAGAAAACGATGCAGTTCAAAGAAACTCTTCTTGCACAATGGCAGGTAAAACTTTCAAATGCATGCTTGCTTGCTGAAGGTAACTTACCAACGCCAGAAGGGGATGGGGGGGGGGGTAAACGAGCTCCTATAACTGGAAATTTTGCAAATTTATATTTCCTCCATAAAGAAAGGGAGCGGCGATCTTGTCTGATCACTGAAGTTAAGCAGCGCAACCCCAGCTAGTACTGACATGGGTGGCCGCTTGGAAAAACTGGGTACTGCTAATACCCAAAAATCGTAGCATTAGTGTAGTATCTGTGCAATCTCTGCATAAGAACTATGCTGTGGACGGGGCTCTAATGACCTTTGCAGTTGAAGGGCCCTAAAACACCAACAAACAAACAACAGATCCATAAAGACAGAATCCCTGCATCCCCCGGAGATATCTTTCTCGCCCGAAAAAATACATCCCATCCTCGGTCAGGATCGAACCTGTATCACGGAACACAGAGTCAAGCACGATACCTTCGAACGTGGGAGAGGTCACCATCCCCTTAGCATCGGTAAAACAGCTTTATCAGAAAATAATTAGGCTGAAGTTAAATAAGTTAATAATCCAAATTATGTAATAAGCGCACGCGTGACAATTTCACGCTGGTCAACTTCAGACATCCTGTCAACGCGCCTACAAAAATGGTCACTACACTACGGTGTATGGTGACAGCACTCTTCTTCCTCTGGGACAAATTTATTCAGCAAACGTGACGATGTCCAGAGAGTCACAGTCTCGCACTATCTCCTAATGACCGACGATCATACGGGTCTGACCAATAGGGACGACTTAATATCTAATTGGTCAATTTTCACTACGAGGTAATAGAGCGATGGCCAAAGTGGCGGACGCTAATGCTGACTGGAGCCGTTGAAGAAGTGAACGGGAGGAAAAACTGTCGCCTTTAGCATCACCCAATCCCCCTCTTTGGCTCTTTCTAGTGGACATGTCACATGAGGAAGAACGATGAAGTACAGAACTGGCAGATGCCAGGACGTCGCTCGTTAGTTCACAACTATTACTACTAACACGCGTCGTGCGCCTGCTTTCAGAAATAAATCTCACCCAACAATTGACCACCACTTTGAAATTCATGGCGCCAGATGACCACTCGCATCATCAACGTTCTCTTTTCACGCCTTTCTCTACCGAAACAAAAAAAAAGGGGGAGAGAGATCGAGACTAACAACAGAAATATCCCACTGACCCCATCATCTTTTCCCTACCCCAAACGTTAAGTATTTTGCCATCCATCGTCACTGACCAACTAGTTAACAGGATGGACATTCACTGTAGCATCATCGCACTAGCATCACAAGTCCAGTTTTCACACCCAACTGCGAACCAAGCGTCGTCAACTATCGAAGAGTTCACAACTTGGCTACGACGTTAATTAGATCTAACGGCGCTATCCACATACATATATATATGGAATGGTATAATAAATCTTAATTTCTGTCGTCGATGGGTCAATATTCAGAGGTGGAGGAAAAGGGGAGGTGGGAGGGAGTAGAATGGGGTGGGGTGTGTGTGCGTTTGTGAGGTGTGATGTGAAGACAAAGCTGAACCTATAACTCCCTAAACATACCCAATATCAAGACACCTTTATCACCTTATACATCTGCAACTATACCCCTCCTTTCCTGGACTGAAAAAAAAAACAGACATTCGACTCCCCCTCCCACAGGCACCATCATCATCATCATCATCACCACTACCACTAACTTAATTAAAAATTTACAAATTGTCATCTTCGTGTCATTCTCAACCTCCGTAGCAGTAGATCCTAAAACTTGTGCAAGGGGATGCGACGAAATAGGCCCCTACTTGTATATATGAATCTGAAAGAAGGGGGGGGGGGGGAAAAAAAGACGGAAAGATGGGTGGGTGGACGAAAGGGTTAATCAACAGCAAAAGAGACTATGCTTCTACTCTCTTCACCATTCTTCACACCTCCCCTACCCCACCTCCACTCCATCTACAAATCAACATGTATGAATATTCCGGATCCAACATATAGTATCCACCTAGAAATAAATATCGTTTATTATTAAACCAGGGATATCACCACAGAGTATATTTTTCTCATATACCTGTCATGTTGATTTTATCACTGTGATTTCCGGAATATTCAAAAAAAAAAGAAGAAGGGAAAGTGGACGGGTGGGGCGAAGACGAAAATAATGAACCATTTTTAGGAGGTTGATGGGCAGTGCTTTTCAGGTAACAACAATTTTTTTTTTTTTGAAAAACAAAGGGTAGCTAGAGATGAGAGGGGAAGGTGCACCTATCTTGGGAAATTGAAATGGTCCAAAGGAGGGCAGCAAGAGTTGTGCTAAGTCGGTTCTCTCGCAGATTGAGTGTGTCAGGCATGATCAGAGAATTAGGGTGGGACTCACCCTGTCAGAGGCGGGCATCTGATAGCATTAAGCTGTTTAGCAGACTGTTGAAAACAGGTTATGAGGGTCCTCTAGATAGCAGGTTATCCTTAGCAGAATATGGGGGGGGGGGGAATGATCATCTGTTCAAACTGAAGGAGATCAGGGCCCGAACAGACTCACATTACTGGTCCTTTTTTCCAAGGGTCATTCGGCAATGGAATGCTCTTGAGGATAAGGCGAAGAACTTTCTGGAAGAAGGTGCCATTATAGTGGGCAGGCGATGTATGGCAGAATAGATGCTATGCTTCAGGTTCCTCGGGGTTTTAGAATGAGTGAATTTTTAGGAATGAGAGATATTCTCTCCACTGCCAATTTGGCCTATCACGGCTGTTTGCAGTATATTCAACTAGAACTAGAGCTAGAAAAGGTAGGGAGTGGCTGTATTGCGTTGGACACACCAGTTCTCGTCTGATCAATGAAGTTAAGCAACACAACCTCAGTTAGTACTAACATGGGTGGCTGCTTGGGAACACTGGGTACTGCTAATACCCAAAAAATCGTCGTAACAGCATAGTGTCTGTGCAGACTCTGCATTAGACCTATGCAGTGGATGGGGTTCTAATGACCCCAGTAGTTGAAGGGCCCTAAAACACCAACAAACAACAACAACTACTGAGTCCTGTGACGCCTGTGATGACCAAAGAGAAAAGGTAACGAGGTCAACCACTCGCAAAAGACCTCTATGTAACACACTGATAACTCGCACATTATTATGATGGACATGTGGAGGGGAGGGGGATGGATACCAAGGTGCAATGAACTGAGTAGAAATGGACAGTGAGTGAAAACAGGGGCCGACAGATATGCAGAGGGACGATTGGAGTAAGGAGCAATAGTGTGTTGCGCGAAAAAAAAAACGGAAATGAAGTCAATTTTCTCTCTGAAATAGCAGCATAATCAGCAGGGTGAATTATTTCTCGTCAAAATGTTGAAAACTGACCAGCGAATAAATGCATACACTTTTAATCCTCCCTCCTTCACCGCATCCACCCGGAAGTCAACTTCAGTAGCTCAATTAGTAGAGAGTCCTTGTGCATTAAGCTCAAAATACGCAGGTTCGACTCCTGAAAAATTGGTTGTTTTTTCTACACAAATGTTTCAGGAAAGACTACACCTAAAAGTGGATGTACGATGTCACTTGTCCGACCCACCGAATCCTGATTAAATTAGGATCTGAAAAATATTGAATAAATATACAAATAAACTTCCGGAAAGAGAATGGGCTGGGTTGCCATTTTGTCTTTCAACGACCGTCTCTGTTTATTTATGAGGTCATCTACCGCCGCCAGAACGGGGAGAAGGCGCGTTACCACACCTGGGGATTTTTTTTGGATCTCCGTGTACAGTAGGGACATCATACATACCACATGGTAAGACACTAGCCTTACTTCCCATTGGATACGAAAAGTGCAGCTGGTGTTGTCCTCTCATCTGAAATATCCCCCGCCTCTGCCAGGATCGAACCTACAGTAATAAGCTCGAAAGCTTGCACTGTTGAGGGTTCCCAAAGTGTGTACCGGGGATTATTCCAAATATTGCATGAGTACAGGGAAGGAGGGGGGGAACAACAGCCCCGTCTCGGTGACGCAGGAGGTAGTGCGCTCGATTACTGCGCCAGGTGGGTTAGCTTCTCGGACGAGAGAAAAAAAGTCCCAAGTGCACTTTCCGTTGGATGGTTTGGTTTTGTTTCGTTGGTGTTTTAGGGCCCTTTAACTACAAAGGTCTTTAGAGCCCCGTCCACTGCGTAGTTCTAAGCCCATGCTCCAGTTCCAGTAGTTCCCAAGCCCATACCACTACAACCTGTTCTATCTCATCTTTCCGCGATGTCTCCCAAAACGACCCTTGTTACCGATGTCCTCCCACCAGTGGCGTAGCTAGGGGGGTGCAGGGGGAGCGGCTGCTCCCCCTGAGCAAATTGTTAGAAAATGGCACCTTTTTAATATGCTTGCTGCTCCCCCTGGGGCTAAAACCGGGCTACGCCACTGCTTCCCACATATCCACACAAAGAAAAAAAAGATATGGCGGCTTTCAGGGAACCTCGCTTGGAAGGGAAGGAAAAAACATGGATGAAAACCGGGGGAGAGAGAAAAAAACGGGGATAAAAATCTGCAAATAAAATAAAAAAGGACAAACAAAGTTATCCTATCGACTTCCATTTAAGATAATCCCCCAAGACTCCAAACTAGAGCCCGTATTAGTAGTAAGTATGGAGTTTATAATGATAAAGGAATTGTATAAATTTAAAAAGCTTAGTGCATTTGGTTATCGCGCCAGGAAGAGGTTGGGGGCGCTGTAGGAGATGATGGGATGGAGCCGATATGTGAACACACTACTAATTTAGCTGGGGCACAGCGAGGGGACGAGAGAAGGGGGAGGCGGAAAGAAGTAAAACAAGAAAAAAAAGGAGGGGGAGAGAGAGAGAGATGAAATAAACAACCCTAAATCCAATAGGAATGTGTATGTGCTGTCTACAAAGTTCCCTCCTATTTTTATCCCCCTTTCCATGTTACCAAGGTCTCTTACAATGATGTACACGTACTACGGTATCAACAGAGCGCCATAGCTTTCTCTCTCACACACACTCTTTATGGACTCTACACATCGGAGATCCCGTGGCAAATTAAAATGAACGATGACAAAACGGTGCCTTTGCATTAAAGGATTTTCCTTTCTCCGATATTGGAAAAACCTAATAAAACAAACACCAGGCGGAAATGTGGTTGGCGTCTATTACGGAACAGGAATATGGAACCTCATTAATCCAGCGGGGTGAACGACGACAAAGCACTACCATTAAAAATTCGTCCACCAATAAAGCAGAGTGTGAAATGCGGAAAGAGAGAGAGAGAGAGGGAGAATGGGACAGAAGGACGCAGGGATGTAAAAACACCTCAGCAACATAACCAAATATACATACATACACATATACACGACGTCCGTCCAGGGCATGGATTTCGAGACTCCGCGACATCAGAGTTTGCATATTAATAAAGTCACCAGGTTCCATCCCACTTTATCCCTGCACCCACCTCTTTCCATTTGTCAACCGTCTAACACTAACAACATCGAGACACACTATAAGGGGCCACGGTGAGACTGCCACACTCCACTAAGTCCATTTCATCGAAATCATAAATTCATTCAGTAATGCCTCTAACCCCTTCCCTCCCTCTTTTCATCTCAACATCGCAAGTTGCATTTCGACATTTATTTTCATTGGTCACATGTTCCAATATATACACCCTCTTCAGTAAGTGATGTACGGTGAAGGAGAAAGAGGGGGTAAGAAAGAGGACAACAAAAATTCAGCTGTTTAAATTTAGACAACCGGACAGTATGTGATCTTTCATTTCATGTCCAAAAGGGGGCCTAGAAATCTCCACAGCTCGAGGAACAATACCAGACCTCAGTCCAATAGGCGCGAACCTGCGCACTTGAACACAAGGTGTAGCATAAAAAAGTCAACATCAGAGTATCAGACACCATAGTAAGGACTCAGTCCAAGAATTCCGGTGGGGTTCAATGGGTCCGTGGATGCAAGCCTAATAATGGCCAAGGTGGGTGAAACTACGGTCCCGTATGGTGTATACGATGCCTCAATGCACGTGAAAAATAACCTTTTCTAAAGCGGGCGCGAAATATACGCGTTGACTGACAAAATTTCCATATATAGGAGCCCGTCCCTCCCCGGGATCGGTAAAATACCTTTAGCAGTGGACCAGCTGACGCTAAATAAACAAACGAAATTATTCACTATTCTGTAAAGGGCCTCACTATTTATCCGATACTACCCAGCGTTTTAGCAGAGAGCAGTTGTTCCTGTGGGTCAACATAGCTGCCCCATCTAGGAAAGGTTAACGAAAGTAAGCACCCGAGCGTCCGCAGGCTGCCTACAATGCCAAAAGTTGCTCCAATTTCACTGCAGGCGATAAGTTGCAAGGTGTACTAAAGACCAGTAATTACTGACAATGTGTGAAAAGTTAAAAAAAAGGGGCTGACGATCAGATGAACATGAGTGTATGGTCTTAAAGCCTTCCATCAACATTAACGTTCCCATGGGCAGAGGGTGTAGAGTTGTGGGGCATCCATAAACTACTTTCCTAACTGCAAAGGCAATATGAGAGAGATAAAGTCTGGTATTTCCTTAGAATCGATATACATATTTTATCGACCGAAAAAAACAGCCACCGTTGGGATCACAAAAGGCATTTCATTAACCTTAATTAGACGATATTAAAGTCACCCGCGTCCATTATCGCTGTTTTTTAAAAAAATCCATTTACTGTCACAGAGGATATGAGACTAACCGAAATTAACATGGTGGCGAAAGACTACGCAAGAGGGGGGAGGAAGGCAGGCCAGATATCCATTCCTTCATGTCTTGCATATTTTATGACTTAATTTCCAACATCTTAGAATAGTATTACACTGACAGTCACAAAGGGCATGTCTTTCACAACCAGGAAGAAGGAACCAAAAGACCATTAACATCAATGAGGATCGAACCCACACCCAGTTAAAAATAACAAGGTGAGCACATTACTCGTCTAGCGGAAGTCAGATCACTCAGGAAATTGGGGGACTGAATTGAACATTTGCCATCATCTGGTAGCCGTTTTTGTCCCCTTAGAACATTTGAACGATTTGTCGGTATTTTCACGCAGCCGGCTGCCAACAACACAATGCTGCAAACCCTATGCTTATTTATCGTCGACCTACATTTATTCTTTGGGGCACGTTACCTCCACCGACGTCAGGGGGAGGGCGAACTCCTGCACTTGGGAATTTTGCCGAGCTACATGTATATTTTACTCTGTACAGCAAGCACTTTTGTATGTGCAGCGGTGACATCGTACACACCACATGGGTCGCAGCTTTCCTTCTCACCCAAATTTCTAAGAAGCCAAAAAAGTAAGAAAAGGCTCTACAGAACGCAACACGGCAATATTTTCTATAGACACAGTTTTTGACATTCCAATGATTCCATCATCGAGAGATGAAACCGACAAAACAGATTGATAAAAAAACAGACTTGAAATGACGGTGGTAGGGCAACACATCTCTCCTTTTCATCTTCAACAAATCTTTAAGATTATGGAAAGGAGGATGAAAAACAAGAGAGAGAGAGCGAGGATAGAAACAGCTAGGATAAGTCCTTAGGAGTTCCCAGCCCTTCAAATAATTCAAAATTCATAACTGCAAGGCGGAACAGCCTGCGAAGGAACAAAAAAGGCATTAGACCTACGGCAAACCGCGATTTCTTATAATTCTCCAAAAGGTCGGTTCGAGCTCACCAAATCCACACTGATACAGTAGATCGAAACTACGCAGTCCCGAAAGCTTGATTATAAAGTTAAAATAAGGTGTGTTGGTGTGTCGACCGAAATTGTTTGAGAACCCACACTATAAACAAATTTACCCGATAAACGACAAAGTGATACAACTAACGAGACATTTTGCAAAGGTAATCACTAATCTGTTAAGAGACAAGGCACATTTTACCAACAAATTAGGGTTAGTTGGACAGAAGGAATAGTATTATGTATTTTTTTAATGGAAGGCAGTCAAATTTTTAATTCGTCAACAGGAATGCACGAGGAATATGTAAACGGGACACAAATTCAACTTACAGTAAGTATATCTCTAAAATATCGGCTAAAATGCCGCTGAATTTTACCTGTCTTTAAGGTCGACGTCAACGAACAATCAACATGGCCGCTTTATTTCTAAACATTCTAAAACGCAAGTAAATTCTAATTTAAGGATGCACGTGAGGGTCACATGGCGCAATTCTCAGCGTAGTTACCATGGATACGCGAAGCTTTCGGTTGTATCACGAAAATCCGTTGCTCTTCTGGGAAAATGATAGTTACGAAAATCTGGATTTAGCAGACATTAAAGGACCACATGCCCTAATGTGTCTTGCTACCTTTCAGCACAATTCGCCGGACAGCTGTGGGAAAGAGCCAGCTTTCCTATAGTCAGCGAATTATTATACTCAACGAAAATTAATAAGTAGATAGTAAGTGGTTCTCAGAAGCCACAATTTCAACTAGACAGAGGTTAGGTTGAATTTTGACGGGGGTTTCAAGAATTTCAACCCAATTACCACGCTACAAATGCAACAAATCGACAGGCTACACAACGTACAAAAATCATGACAGTCCACCTTTAAATTCTCAAAGATGGAGCAACAGGTTGTTGCCACTTGTTGCCAGCAACAAGTTGCCCTTTTACAACGTTCGTGAGATACAAATATGAATTTCTCCACTTAAAAATAACACAATTTCAAAAATCAAACATTGGTAAGGGCACATTGAACAATAAATAGAGAAGTACAACGTTTCCTAGACAAAAGCGAAGAAAGGTACCCAACATTTTCTCCCTTATGTACCCATTAAGTCCCTATCAGAAATCTCTGGCCTCAAATTCATACATCAATTCCTATAGTTCCCTTTCTCCACTAAAAAGGTGGATGGAAGGGGAAAGGGGTTCAATGAACGAATAAATGTCTCAATCCGACTGTGCTTGTCGAAGCAAAACCTAGTAACATTAGGCAAACGTGCTAAAAGATTCAATAAATGCATTCGGATATTATGGGATTACTACTACTACTATTACTACTAGCATCCCAAATTGACACAACATTTTCTGTCAACCCTCAGATATCAACCGGGAGGAGGGAGAGAGAGAGAAGAGATGACGCAGAAAGATGTAAGAACTCTTGTCCACAACTCCTCACTCAACCCCTATTACTTACATGTATGTACAAAAATATGTGAAGATTTCGTATATGCAACTAATTTCCTTGATAAAGCAACAACAACAATACACTAAAACCAAACTGAAACAGACAGTCGATACAATATTTTACATTCAGACCATCAATTTTATAACAGCAAAATACCAACAGAAAACTAACATCACTCTGTCTGATGGTCTGGATAAGCGCCAAAATGAATAAACCCAACTGCTGCATAAAAACAAAATGTGCGTAACTGATTAAAGGGTTACTAGAAACTGTAACGTCTCAGCTCAGTAACTAACTAATCATCATCATAACCTCATCCCGCCTGTGGTAGGGTCGGGTCTGCGAGTTCTAGCCCTCCACTCCCGCCTTTCTCCCATCAGGTCCCCGTCCACTCCACACACTATCACGTTCTTACGGACAACTTGCTCCCGCGTCTGCTTTGGTCTCCCCTTGTCCCGCGTGCTTCCAACCACCTGCATTTCCGTAATGGACCTAACGAGCTCCTTTTCCCCTCATTACGTATCCATTGTTTGTTTGTTTGTTGGAGTTTAAGGTCCCGTCAACTACAATGTCATTAGAGACCCGTCCATTGCATAGTTCTAATGCATAGACTGCACCGACACTACACTAATGCGACGATTATTGGGTAATAGCAGTACCCAGCTTTCCCGAGAGACCACCCATGTCAGTACTAACTGGGCTTGCGTTGCTTAACTTCAGTGATCAGACAAGAACTGGTGTGTCCAGCGCAACTCGCCGCTCCCTACGTATCCATACCACCTCAATCAAATTCCTCACCGCCAAACACTCTTGATTGATATAGTATAGCTGGCCTAACCACTACCCGGAGTAACTAACTAATGTTGACTATAAATCTACTTCTATTAATTTTGTTTGTTGGTGTTTTAGGGCCCTTCACCTACAAAGTCATTAGACCGCCGTCCACAGCGTAGTTTTTAAACAGAGACTGCACAGACAAGACACTATACTAATGCGACGATTTGTGGGTATTAGCAGTACCCAGTTTTCCCAAGCGGTCATCCATGTGAGTACTAGCTGAGTTTGCGTTGCTTAACTTCAGTGATCAGACGAGAACTGGTGTGTCCAACGCAATTTGCCACTCCCTACTTTTGTTAAGCACATTCTCAAATACTGGTCACAACAGTTAACGTCCTTCACGACATCAAGGTGCAAGAGAAGTAGGAGAAGACCACAATCATCATGCCCATACAAATAGGAATTGAACTCAGTTCAAATGCGCACAACGCAAATACCAGTTAATCCATCCATTCGTCGGGAACAAAGAGTTCATTATTCCAGCTAATTTCAAACATAAAGCTACAGTGAAATAGTTATTAAGACGACTGGCTGGACTATAACAGAATCCAGAGCCAAAAAATGTCATCAAAAAATTGAGAACCATTATTCCTAACTTATCCCGTCAAACGTAGGGTCAAATACTCAGAAATCCCAATGGCACCAGGAATAGACGAGGCAAGCCCGTTGGTAAGCGTTTTACCTGGTGGATAGCCGACCTAATGTCACCATCTTTCTGGGAGTTATGTTTGCCTATCAAGAAAGAGCTCTTTTAAGGGCAGTGATGACGTACATATCACAAGGGGGTCATGGTTTTACTTCCCATTCAATGGAATGCGCTCCTGGGGCGTTTCTTGCCTTCCTCCACTGTGGCTCTCTACTCCGAAAGAAGCCACCGGTCTCAGGAAGGATTGAACCCAGATTTAGGAACTAACGAGAGAGGTGTAAATATGTACCTGTTGCGTTTCATAATTTCTGTTCAACCAACGCCTGCCTGTTTATCATAATCATTTAATTCCTTCCGGACGACGGTGTTAACCTTAGTATGCTTAATAGGGAAAACCAGTATATATTAAAAGGTCCTGTTTTATGATGCCTTCAAAATAAGAATGGGACTTTCTGGGAAATGCGCCAATGTGGCTTAATAAATCACAAAGATGATGAAAATTTACTACTTCCTCCCTTCTCTGAATAGTTAGCTCTTTTTTTTTCTCGCGCTTTTATAGCGGCTCATTTTTCATCAATATGCATCGCATTTCGTATCCATTACAATCTTTTTTAAAATAGCCTTCGTAAATATTAAGTAAGACTCTTCATGGAGGGAAGGAAACTACCGTAGTAGTTTAAACATGTACAAAAATTTTTAGTTTGCCATTGTTTTCTCGAGAGTAACGTGTGGCACCTCTGAAAGAAGCCATTCATTACACCTCTTCTCGTTTTTAGTTGACAAATTATAATAAACAACTTCAGTTTTGTGCACTAGATGGCTCCGTTAATAACCACAACCTAAATGTTAATCACGTGACTACCAGGCTAACTGCTATTGGCCAATAAATATATCACGAGTGTTACCAAGGTAACGTTGATGTCATCCTTACATTCGAATCTGGTTTTATTTAGTTATTTTAACGTCGGATGCAGATAATTTACCGACACATGACAAATTTACCGCTCTACGCTTAACAAGGGTTCTTTCAAGCGACATTCTACATGCCACCACAGGATTATTGCCCAGTTGACGGAATGCTCACTTGGGACTTTCTCGAAAAAGAAACCAACCGCCCTGGGTACAATTGGACCTGTTATCCAAAGCTTGGGCCAAGCACAAAATGCACTGTCAATATAAGCAACACAGGTCACCGCTGTTCTGTCCACCCAACAGAAGCTGATACCGACAGAAATATCGATCCCAGTCAGGAATAAAGATCACACCTGGTACCATATGCCTACGATTAAATCGTGTTAAGGCAGGGTTTCTCACTTCTGGTGAAATTTAGGACTAGGAGACATTCTGCTGAAGAAGGTGAATAGGGACACTTTTAAGAGAAGAGGAAAGGAGAGATTGTTTAGGTCATCAAAGGGATGAAGGTTCTCGGGAGTAAAAGGAGTAGAGGTAGGTCCAACTAAACACGGGAGGGAGGTAGTACGGTGTGACACAGCACTGCGTAGGGTGAATTGTGACCCGGCAGAGATTGAAACTGAATAAAGTCTAAGAACTAGTATATCAAACCCTGTAAGAGGCGGAATAACGACTAACAACTAGTAGACCAAACCCTGTCATAAGCGGAATAAAGATAATAATATTGAAATAACCATTTGGACAATGCCACTGTAGAATCCAGATTTGGGACAGGAGGTGGTATCGTGAAGACTCCAACAAAAAATTGAAGGGGGAGAGAGGGAGGGGGTAGGGCGCGGAGTGGGGAACCTGCGGCCTTTTGGCTACTGTACTAGCCCTTACATACTACACTCAAATAAATGAATGCAGCCTACAGAAATGAAAAGGTACCCCACCCCTGGGGTAGGGGAACATCAACAAGCGAAGACACATTATTGATCGACGCAAAATTATGGAGTTCAACGATATGAAAATGAAATTTAGTAACGAGAAACGCAAAAGCACTGTGTTATTGGAGACGTGTCCAACAGAAGAAGTGGACTCGGAGAGAGGAAAGAGGTGAAATTTGAGTCGACAAAAGATGATGACATGGGGCGAAATCTCTGGGAAAACCGATCTCCAACATATTACATACGTATAATGCCAAATTGACATCCCACAAACAAGAAAAATGACCACATCCCTAAGCCTGATCGGACATCAGATGCTACCAAAACGAAATACACTAAGATACGAGTAAGTAAAGGTGATGGGCGGAGAAGAGAAAATAAAACGGGATGGAGGAGGGAATGAAAAACAGAGAGGAATTATGAACAATGAGGCTAGTTGACTCCATGGTCCCATTATTTATGATGGTCCCCCTTCAATATTCTCATTCCCTTGGCTCTTCATTCTGAACAGATCAAAAACCTGAGGCAGAGTACATTCATCTCCACCTCCACCATGCAGCAGCGACGATGCAAACGTAATTTTCTTGAATGCAGAGGGAGAGCAGGGTGAAGGTGAGGGGAGGGGGGACAAGGGATGCCCTCTCCTCTTTTAGCTTGAATAAGGGAGAAGTTTTAAAATCTTATATGTAGACCAAATAGGTGGATGAAAACCACATTAGTGCAATGACAAAAACGGGTCTGCACACAGGTTCCAAACCAACAACATGCGGTACTGAACATTCCCTCCCTCATACCCCTTACCACCCTTTTCACCTAAGACGATCACGTTAGCGTAGGCGACGACGAGTGAATAAAGACGACGACGCCGATGATGATTGTCGCGTTTTGTGATCAATAACAAACAAACTACACTAATAAATGTATTTTCCAATAAAAGCATCTAGGTGATAATTGACTGCAAATGGGTTAAGGAGAGGAAGAGGGCAACAGGTGAACCTTAAGGGGTCGAGACACAAGACATGCTCCTTGCAGAAACCATTATTAAATGCTTCTAAGAGGTCGGCAGCAAGAACCCTAAAACCTAAACGGCGTTTGTGACATACAGAGACTATAAACCTGGGTCACACAACTGAGACATAATATGAACACATAACCTGGTCAATTCGACAACTAAATGACCATTTTAAATTTTATTAAGTGTCTATCTGGCACTGAGCGCAACACCCAACTAGACGATCAGGGACGTAACATCCCTTAAGGGGCGAGTACGTTAACATACTAACATGGATCGCGCCCGTAATTTTCTGCATAACATGACACAGAGAAACCCACGACAGTCTTTTTTTGACATAGCACAACATTCATAACAGACCACGAACTCATTGGACTGAAGGCACCCTTGGAGTTTTCCCTTCACCCGAAAACAGCCATCCGCCTCGTACAGGATCGAACGTGAACCACGGTCTCACGAGTACACAGACACGAGTATCATTTCTGGTGTCCATTTCTCTGACAGGGTACCAGCAACGGCCACCTAGTGACCAAGTTGAGTAGTGAGAGGAAAGAATACACATGGCTATTTCTTCGGCCTGAAACTCTGAACTAATCACACAGATTCGAACCTGCATGAGCGGTTGTAATGCGTTGGGCCCACCACTTCTCGTCTGATCACTGAGGTTAAGCAATGCGACCCCAGCTAGTACTACCATGGGCGGCCGCTTGGAAACACTAGGTACTACTAATACCCAAATCGTCCTAACAGCGTAGTGTCTGTGTAGACTTCGCATTAGAACTATGCAGCGGACCATTAATGACCATTGCAGTTGAAGTGCCTTAAAACACTAGCAAATCAGATCGAACCTACATACACGAACCCAGGGGAATAGCGTTGAACTTCTCCCCCTTCCCTCCCTTTAAAAATATGGTCAACGGCTTACAAATGGTTGCTTAATGTCTGCTCACCACAACTACCGTTCATTACCCTAAACAAATTTTGTAGCGCACATTGCAAAGTTAACACATTTGTTTGCCACAAACTGCCCATTGCATAAGAAATAAAGCGAGAAAAAAAAAGTTAATGACCAACTGGGGATTTGAACCCGTATTCAAACGATGACGATATATTTTTACTTTTTTTCGTATTCACGGTTTTTACCTTGTCAGCCAAAAAGCCATCGCCTACACATTTCTCTTTCACGCTACTACCACAGTCCATTATTAATAAACTTACCTGTATGAACAACCACGAGGTGATTAGCGCCAGACCACTGTACTGACCGTTGAATCGATAATGATAAGCATAGAAAGCAAAATGGTAGAGGTAGAAAAATCTGCAAACAGAAAAAAAAAATCCGACTTGAGACAGATATTAATTAATCAATTAATTACGATAGGCATCAACATTATTAAGAAAACACAAATTAATTATCATTAACAGCAATTAGTGGCGACGTCACACGACCGCACAAGCATCAAATCACGCTTATTTCCAATGAAAAGATAAAACATGGAGCGTCATAGTCATCCTCAATGACTAATGGGTTAAGAGGAAAATGGGGAAGAACGAAGACTAGTTGATAATTTATTTAAGTGACGTCCCAGTCTTTATAGGACAGGAAAAGGGACAAGAGGGGGAGCAGGTAAGTCCACATTTTTTTACACAGAAAGGGCAGACATTATACACACCCCCATAATAAGTCAGTGGCGGATCACGGGGGAGCACTTCAAAAAAAGTGCACCCCAAATATTTAGGCTTGTTTGTTTGTTGGTGTTTTAGGGCCCTTCAACTACAAGGGCATTAGAGCCCCGTCCACAGCATAGTTCTTATGCAGAGACTGCACAGACACTACACTAATGCGACGATTTTCGGGTATTAGCAGTACCCAGCTTTCCCTAGCGGCCACCCATGTCATTACTAGCTGGGCTACTGACATGGGTGGCTAATACCCGAAAATCGTCGCATTTGTGAAGAGTCAGTGCAGTCTCTGCATAAGAACTATGCTGTGGACGGGGGTCTAATGACCTTGCAGTTGAACGGCCCTAAAACACCAACAAACAAACAAACCCAAATATTTGGGGCGCACATAGGTCTTCTCCTGCCCCTTACACAATGTCCTATCTTCAGTGGTTTAGCCAACTACAGATTGGACATCAACTGTTGGACTGTCAGTGTAGAAATCGCGATAGCAATGCAACAATGCCTCATCAATTGCACCCCAATGAGGCACTGAAGGAGGAGCAAATGCTGCATTGCTCCCCCCTCTGGATCCGCTCCTGTAATAAGTAGCATAGAATCGGACGGGCATCCCTAGCCTGGCTTGAACCTGCGGCAAATGATTCACGAAACAAAAACGCTACCTAGGGACCTACTATTTGTGGTGTGACACTGCTGTCCACTACAGGTATTACTGTTAAAGTAGTCTGCAATGAAGGAAGGAAGGAGTAGGACATCACGAAGGTTATGGGCCTGTCCGCCCTGTCTGTTCATACATCAGTAAGAACTGTTGATTTACAATTTCTTTTCCGCTTAAGAAGGGTTTTGTTACTTCCGATTCAATTTAATGCGTGCCACATGTCTCAGAAAGAGACCCTTGCTCAAGGACGAAGGTTAGGACCGAATCTTCGAAACATGAACTCAAAAAGTATGCTACTAATTGAGCGCTACCAAGACGGGTGCAAAAAAAGGACACCACAGGAGCATCCGCAGCAACAGGAAAGGAGGACGCGGAGGGAGGGGGGGAGGAAAGAGTAACGAAAAGGAACCAAGGCGTTCACCCAAACATTTCCGGAGTACGACAGTACGCCACCTAGTGTGTGTAATTTCACATCATATATTTTAATAGCAGCTTGCCCAAACCTCTCTTCATTTCCCGTTTACTTGCTATTAAGATCACCATTCCGACACCCTCAAGTCGTCAACTCCCCCCTCTCAATGTCTCTTCTCTCCCCGTTCCAAACAGTACTTCTGCCCTTCCTTTCCAACCCTAGCACCCCATTAGCCACCCTGAACGATGTAGTCTATAAAATATGTTCATAATAGAAGTTAACATATCTCAGTAACAATGTTTATGCATTAGCTTAAAAGCTAGAGAATTTCCTGCCAAGACATGTAACATCTCGGGCCCCCAACTCCACCCTCAGAACCGTAGAAATCCATGGGAGGGCCCACGTTCCGGCGCACACAACATAAACACACACTTTTCTCCAAGTTAGAAGGAGGCTGAAGTGTGAGGGAGGGGTAACATCGAGTATAAAATAAAAGGATTAATAGCGAGCGGGCTGTCAAAACGGGGAGAGCAGAGAGAAAGGGTGGAGAGAGAGAGAGAGGTGAAGGTGGTGAGTTGAGGAGGGGCACTGTGGTCTAATTGGATTGGAATACCTATTTCGGCCCCAATCATTCACAGACGTTGATCAAACTCCTGTTAAACTAGCTTCGTTAACCGTCCCACGACGTGTCCGTCACTTAAACCAGATTACTGCTCCCTTCCCCATACACATCTAGTCCCCAACTTTCATCAGGTAAAGCTGTTGGCGTCCTTAGTATTCTGGAGTAAAACAGAGGAGGAGGAGGAAGAGGAGTGAGTGCAGCAACAGCTGGAGTTGGCATCTCTAACAAACCTGTCAACAAATTCGGACTTGAGACACTCGTTTCCAATTGGAGCTTCTCGAATTATACCCTTCAGGGTACGTCCTAATTATACGAGTCTTAAGTATAGGTAGGTACATTCTTAATGAGACCACCGGAGAGTCTGTGACCTCTTGTTTCATACTTGTACATTAACTAGGCGATTGAACATCGGATAATATTAGCCAGGGATGGAACCTGCGAACTCCAGAATTATGCTACCAGCGAATCTATCCATATGGGTTTGTTGTTGTTGTTTGTTGGTGTTTTAGGGCCCTTCAACTACAAGGTCAATCTATCCATATGGGTTTGTTGCTGTTTTAGGGCTCTTCAACTACAAGATCATTAGAGCCCCGTCCACTGTGTAGTTCTGATGCAGGGACTGCACAGACACTAATGTGATGATTTTTGGATACTAGCAGTACCCAGTTTTCCCTAGCGGCCACCCATGCCAGTACTAACTGGGGTTGCGCTGCTTAACTTCAGTGATCAGACTAGAACTGGTGCGTCCAATGCAATTTGCCGCTCCACGTGGGTTTGTAAGAGAGTGGGCAGTTATGAAGGGAGGATAGAAGATGCGAGAGGAAAAGAAGATGGAGAGGGGGTAAATTAGGCCAACACAAACTCCAGACCAGATGAATTTTTGACAATCGCATTGCTATTGATGTCCGTCTACCATGGAGTAGAAACAGCAGTAGTGAAGTAATGGAAGAAAATTGCACTATCAAAAGAGCCATCTGGTGTCCACCAACGCAGACACCTACCTCTCAAAATACTGACAGATTAAAAGCTAATAAAAATTATTATTATAACGATGATGAACCAACCACACACAAACACGCACGCGCGCAATCAATACAATTATATTCCCCCACCAAAAACACACCACGAATCCATCAAAAGGACAATTTCCAACAGCGCCAGACGCACACAGTCAGGTCGTCAAATTGCGCAGGAACAGGAAGAATGCGAAGAAGCGAAGAAACATGGCGGCGACTCCTACAGTTACGATTCAAGATTGTTTTATTTCCCCATCTGCAGAAATTAAGTAAGGCTAGAGAAGCGAAAGGGAAAAAAAAGAGAGGGCCGCGGGGAACCCAAAAATTAAATAATGGGTTCATAATTAGAGCCCACCAGAAGGAATGACAAAGAAGGGAAAGAGACAGGATTAGGTACGAAACAAACCCCATGCAATGGTAGTATTAGACGCGGAGGTCAACTGAGACGTAATAATACAGTGGACAAGTCCGTCTAATTAACGCAATGGAACACAGAAAGTTGATTGTGGTCAACACATGGCGAGCCACAGGCCTAACTGAGAGAATTGAGTAGGAAGTGAAGAGGCTGGGGAGGAGGAAGAGAGAGAGGACAAAGTGCACTAATGGTCACAGGGTGGAGTGTGAGGAAAAAAAAAACGAGGAAGGGCGTAGGAGATCTGGATGGAGACAGGGTCGCCAGTAGAAAGGGGTGAGAGGGATGTGGAAGTGGCAAGCCAACTGAGACATAACAGTAATTTCTAATGAACTCAACGACAGTTAACGCCAGGGAACCCTGCGGAATCCAATGGAACCTTATTACAATTTTCCTAGTTACAAGTGAAGTAATGTGGTGGAGGGGGCATTTTTCTGACACACCCGTCCCGTCACGTCAGCCACCCATCATTTCAACCTCCAGCTGTGGTTTTCCTCAGACCAAAGAACACAAGCTCGTGATAGGGGGAAGGAAAGGAGAAGAGGGGAGGATGGAAACCACACACATGCTTCAGCCACTGACCCTTTCCCTTAAAATCCACCAGAGAAACCACCATTTAAATCCATTAACGCACGCACACAATCCCAATCCAACGTCAAAACACGACACTTTTCTTTTGTCATAAACATAATTCGCGAATAAAAAAAAGAGAGGTCCACTAACAAACAACCAAGTTGGATCCACATCCATTTGACTACTCCCCCTCCCTCTCCATCCTCTCTCTCTGTGGGTCGTAGGACAAAAGCGGCCGAACAACGTAATGCCAATGCCTCCCATCACCCTTCAATTCGAGAGTGACCATTACCGCCAAATCTCATTTCGATAAATAACGACAACGACCACTAATTGGACGCGACTGATCGAGGACACTTGGGAAGGTGGACGGGGGAGAGAAATTCGAGAAAAACACTTTAACAACCAAACATTTTGTCCACTGAGGAGTTAGACACGACCAGAAGGATCCATAAGAACAAAAAAAGTGGACAGAGCGACGTGACAACATGGAGATCTGATGTGTGTATTAAGAAGTCCTTAATGCAACGTTTCCCCGTATTATCTTTACTCATATAGTCAATTTCAGGAGTTCAACTGAATCTTGAGTTCAAAGTACCCAGGTTTACCTCCAGGTCAATATATGATTATTTCAAGTTGGTCTATCTGCATGTGAAGGTAATTTACGGACGCACAGAGGGGTATTACATCGATCTGGCTGGCCAAAAGTCAATTTGAAAAAGTTCATAGAAGTTTGAAAAAACATGGTGTCAAATAAAGTTAAATGGTGTTCATGTGATATGACAATGTTCTCCCCCTCTTCATAGCCATACTGTGGGATCACGTCAATTTGGCGCATGACAATTTGGCGTATGGCAATTTGGCGTAGTCAATTTGGCGTACGACAATTTGGCGTACATACACATTTGGCGTATGACAATTTGGCGTACGGAAAATTTGGCGTATGACAATTTGGCGTACATACAAATTTGGCGTACATACCGATCTCTTGGGTGCACACATGTGTTCAAAATTGCAACTGTCATAACCAGTGGCAGATCCAGGATTTTTGTCGGGGAAGGGTTTAGCTAATACAGGGGGGGGGGGGGTTGAGCTAAACCTCACTTATTATGCAAATATAAGTTTATATGTGCATGAGAGGGGTTGCAACCCCAAAAACCCCATCCTAGATCCGCGCGTGGTCATAACAGTCATTGCGACGGTCCCGTATAACACAGTTGGGTTTGTGTTTTAGGGCCCATCGACTTCAAAGGTCATTAGGGCCCTATAACACAGTTATGGTAGGCATTCATTGTTCTATTACCTTGCAATGACTGTTGAAATATGTTGTTATGACTGTTGCAATTTTGAACAAATTTGGGCACTCAAGAGATCGGTATGTACGCCAAATTGACGTACGCCAAATTTGTATGTACGCAAAATTGTCATACGCCAAATTATATATGCGCCAAATTGTCATACGCCAAATTTGTATGTACGCCAAATTGTCATATGCCAAATTGACTACGCCAAATTGTCATGCGCCAAATTGACGTAGACCCCCATACTGTTGATTGAGGTTAATTTTCTTATGTGTAGATTGTTGAAAATGCAAGCCAAGGGTTGTGATAAAGCCGGTCAGTGTTCATAGTAATCACACTCATTTGTTACATTACCTACCATATTACCCATAATACAGCATTTCAAATGAATGTAAATTTGTAGTGTTGTATTTTGAAACTCTTTTCAAATTTAAGCCCATAAGTTGATAATCCCAAAGTATCCCCGCATTTATTTTAGATGTAGTAGAAAGTTTAAAGTCTATTCTTGATAGTGGTTGTTAAATTTACTGCTAGTTAGTGCTATTTTTTTTAACCCTAGAATGGTAGGGAGCGGCGAGTTGCGTTGGACCCACCAGTTCTCGTCTGATCACTGAAGTTAAGCAACGCAAGCCCAGTTAGTACTGACATGGGTGGTCGCTCGGGAAAGCTGGGTACTGCTAATACCCAATAATCGTCGCATTAGTGTAGTGTCTGTGCAGTATATGCATTAGAACTATACAGTGGACGGGTCTCTAATGACCTCGTAGTTGACGGGACCTTAAACTCCAACAAATAACAACAACAACAACCTAGAATGGTAACGTGTAGTCTGACAGACTACTGCCATCTAACAAAAATTGCAGATCATTGGTTTCTAAGCATGCAATGTCCTTGAAATTTTCGTTACCTTAATGTTTTTTCTGATTAATAACGATCCAAGCAATAATTTCCTTATAAATTAATTCCAATCTATATTTTTTTGGTAGCTGGTAGTCTGACAAACTACCGTTACCATCCACGTTTGTAAAGCTTCTTGTAGTAGTGCAGCTCTGCATGACAAATGTGAAGCCCAGTGCAGCATGACTAAGGGCCAGCCTAGCAATTGGTAGCTATACCCTTATCCCACATGTGACAGGGTCGGGTCTGCAGGTTCTAGTCCTCTACTCCCACCTATCTCCTACCAGGTCCCTGTCCACCCCTCACACTACCATATCACTATGGACAGATTCCTCCCATGTTAAGTAAATTTCAGCAATGCAAGTGGTCAGAAGCACCCTGGGCAGGGGGAGACCAAAGGCCCTCCCTAACCAAAAGTGCAAAGGGTGCAAACACATCTGCTACAAGAAATCGTCGAATTTCTTCCTTCTGCCCTTCAAAAATTAAATGGATGATGCAATATCCATACTACTAGTGCTCCAGAGCAATTTGTGGTAATCATCATGGGCAATTTTTTATTGAATGTAAAAATTTAAAATAAATGTTGTATTGTGCATTGCAACATATTGATTAACAAATATGCAATCAAGTTTGAAAATTATAGCACTGCATTTCAATAAAATATTGGAATTTCCTTTGGTAGTCTCACAGACTACCCTTTACCTGTAATATAACAGCAAAGGAAGCATTATCTCCCTAGGGTTAAAATACGATGATGAGGAACCTTGGAGCTCTTCTTCCTCAGGCTAAGAGATTTACGTCTTATTCATATTTTGTTTATTTTTCAAATAATAATCTACGCCAGTAGTTCTAGGTTCGATACTGGACCATGGTGGGTCGGCTTCTTTCGGGCGAGAGAGAAGCCGCGAGTGTGCCTTCTTTCGGATGAGAATTAAAACCGAGGTCCAGTGTGGGTGTACGATGGCGTTTGCACGTAAAAGAACCCTCTCTACTACGCAACGGGTAGATGAGGCAAAATTTCCAGGTGTAGGAGCTCGCCCCCTGGCGTCGGTAGCATTCCCCAACGAACACTAGACCAACGATAAATAAGCGTAGAGGTGCAGCTTTGGCCGGCAACCGGCTGCAGAAAAAACTATGTCCAATATATCACCCTGTGTCCATTCAGAGGGACAAATGGGTACCCGACCCTGCCATAGGCGGGAAAAGGGTTAGGAGTTGCTTTGTTTTGTTTTTGGAAGACATTGCAATTTTAATGCAACATATTTATTGTCTATCAGTGCATCAATGTAGCATAATAACCTATAGAGTTAAATAAAATAAAACTGATTTGTAATGCATTCCAGTATTATACTATATATAACCTAACAACACTTTTAGTGCCATCTAAACTAGAAAAATAATTTTGGCCGCCCAGATCATTGAAATACCCCTATGTGGGACGCCAGGAGGAGGAGAGACGAGCTCCAAACTATGTGAAAAGGGCCCTTTTTTACCTGGAAGAGTGACCGAGCCCGGTAGTACACCTACCGCTAGTATAAAAGGTACATTTGGGGTTTCCTCCCCCTCGCTCGAAAGTCACTACTTTAGCCCGCTAAGAATCGAACTAACAAACGTAAACTCAAGAGACAAGCAGCACACGTTTACTAAGCTACTGAAATAGGCTATAAGGCGACAAAGGGCGACGGCGGAAGTCAAGCAACCGAATAGAACTGAAAATGAAATCATCAACCCTAAAGGCACCCATCTTGGTAACATTCCGAAAATTGCAACATCTGAAAATGAAGATAAAAAAATGATGAATAAGATGCCTGCCAGATGGATGCGATGGAAAAGATACAGCAGAGCTAGCGACACCTGCTATCCTTCCACATAGACAAAAGACCATCACAAGTTACATTACATAACCCCTAACAGCAAGCAAGCAATTACTAACTCTTTTTCCCCTCATCCGGCAGGGTCGGGTACCATCTGTATCCCTCTGAATCCGCACATGGGTGATATATTGGAGATATTTGCTTGGTTGATTGGACCGCTTGCCCACCAAACGTTGCAACCCCCTATGCTTATTTATCGTAGGTCCAATGTTCGTTGGGGCACTCCACCGACGCCAGGGGGTGAGCTCCTACACCTGGAAATTTTGCCTCATCTACTCGTTGCAAAGTAGAGAGCATTCTTTTACGTGCAAATGCCATCGTACACCTTACGGGACCTAGGTTACTTCTCAATCCTCTCGCCCGAAAAAAGCCAACCTACTTCGGTTCAGTATAGTACCTAGAACCACTGACGCAATTACCGAGCACGCTAGGAGCGGCGAATTGCGTTGGACACACCAGTTCTCGTTTGATCACTGAAGTTAAGCAGCGCAACCCCAGCTTGTACTAACATGGGTGGCCGCTTGGGAAAATGCCCAAAAATCGTCGCATTAGTGTAGTGTCTGTGCAGTCTCTGCATCAGAACTATGCTGTGGACGGGGCTCTAATGACCTTTGTAGTTGAAGGGCCCTAAAACAACAACAAACTAAAACCGAGCAAGCTACTTAATGCGTCACCGAGGCGGGTGGTAACAGTCACCCACGATGGAGCAGAAATTGAAACCTACACCCTATCACAGAATATTTCTTCCTTTTTTTTTAAACATAAAAAATTTCTCTCTATATATATTCATTCAATATATATGAATAGAAAAATAAACTCAAAACAATATCTGATAGCAAACGACAAGAAAAAGTGAAATTCATAATTAACTGAAAACCGCTTCAGGGAGGGGAAAATGTGGAGCGCGCACTGCGATGCACTCCTGATGAATACAATCAAAATCTTATTTCAAAAAAAAATTCAAAACATAAGACACAGATCAAACAATGTATAATAAAGAAGAATTATATTCTGTAAAACAAAAAAGAAACACACTGCGCAACTTTAGTCAACCAAAAAAAAAAAAAAAATCAAAAGCTAGTATTATACCCTTCATGATCGGGTGTCTAAGAACCTTGATATAGATAGATACGCATGATAAGGGAAAGATAAAAATGACAGGGGTGGAGATGAGGTAGTAGCCGCGGGGAAGAGTCAGCGGATACCCCTTTTGTCCCATTGAGACACATGGACGGTATTTTTACGCAGCCAGCCACCAACCTAGCGAGCGGCCACCAGTCCTCGTCTGATCACTGAAGTTAAGCAGCGCAACCCTAGCTAGTACTGACATGGGTGGCCGCTTGGGAAAACTGGGTACTGCTAATACCCAAAAAATCATCAAATTAGTGTAGTGTCTGTGCAGTCTCTGCATAACAACTATGCTGTGGACGGGGCTCTAATGACCTTGTAGTTGAACGGCCCTAAAACACCAACAAACAACAACCAACCTGGTGAGGTAACCGCTGTGCTTATTCATCGTCAGCCTTTTATTCTTCATTGGGGACACTTTGCCTCCACTGACGTCAAGGAGAGGGGGTCAACCTCTTACACCTTGGAATTTTGCCGAGCTACAGGTTACATGTAGGAAGGGTTCGTGGGGGAGCGGCGAGTTGCGTTGGACACACCAGTTCTCGTCTGATCACTGAAGTTAAGCAACGCAAGCCCAGTTAGTACTGACATGGGTGGTCGCTCGGGAAAGCTGGGTACTGCTGATATCCAATAATCGTCGCATTAGTGTAGTGTCGGTGCAGTCTATGCATCAGACCTACACATTGGACGGGTCTCTAATGACCTCGTAGTTGACGGGACCTTAAACTCCAACAACAAAAAAGGAAGGGTTCGTCTATGTGTGTGATCGTACACACCACGGTTCTACTTCCCATCCGACGGAAGACGAACTGGCAACCAGTTCTCGCCCATAAGAAGCTAACCCACTCCGTATCATTATCGAACCAGGAACCACTGAAGGGGGTATGGAGCGTGCTATCTCTGCGACACACACCGAGGTCTTTTAGATCCTGAATGTGGGACGGAATGTCTTTCCACACGTCCGCAAAAAATTAGAAACACGGAGCCTACGTGACACTGATATTCAACTCCTCCTCCTCTTAGGGGTCATCATTCGGTGTTCAGAAACGTTCCCGATAGTAGACGTCGACAGATATAAGCAACAAGAAATCTGTTTGTATATATTTTGATAAGTGCGTTTGTGAGGAACAACCTCGCCCACTCAAACGCCTTAGCAAAATCTCATATCATAGTTCAAGAACAAGGCCAAGCAATGTCCACTAAGCTTAGCACCGTTTGAGCAGCTAATGTCTGATGTTTGACTCAGAACCATAATGCTAATTTGGCCCCCGAACTAGCAAAGGTTGCCCAATGCCCATGCCTGTTTTAAATGATGGAGAATCTCTAAAAGATTGACACAAGTAGTCGAAAATAAGGGCAAGAAACAAAACCTCAAGCAGATTAGGTACTTAACTGAGGCATTAAAAAAAAAACGGAGATCTAAAAGAAAATAAAAAAAGTCGTGATTTTCCATTAGGACCAAATTGACACTTAGTACAAAACTATCATTCCATTTATGGGGCCCTTTACCTAATGACTACAAATTACCACATTTTTCCCTCAGTAAACAGATAAAGGTGATATAATTTTACCTTAACATCAGAGGTGCGTGCACAGTATATACATGCACACAGAAAGAAAACAATAGAATAACAGCTTTAACCCTTCATTCCCAACATGTTCCCCTTTTTCTCTCTCTCAGGCCCATTAACGATGTCGTCAAAAACCTCAGACCGCTGACCTGAAAAAAAATGTAACTGCCTTCTCAAGAAATCACACTCAAACTGCTTCCTGTGAACTGCCACCGTAAACGTGAATTGCATGAGAACTTTCTTGTAGCCACTTCAATCTTTACTGTTAGTCATATCAGATAGTCTGGTCAAAGCTAGTAATTTAGGGATCAGATATTATGAAAGAGTCATCGGTCAGCCAATGAAATTGTTTACCGGTGCCAGGGGGTGGGCAACCTCAGCAACCTCATAAATATTCCAACGATTAATGTGACCGAAGGTGGCAAAAACTTTTCTTTTTTTTATGTACTGGGTAACAGGAGCCTCACGAAAGGTGCACTTGGGGGTTCCACTCCCGCTTGAATGAAGCCTCAGGTAAGGTCCCCCATACACGCTCGGTTTTATCTTCAGTTCTAACTGTTGAGAAATAGCTTCAGTTAAAACTGAGAGAGATTTTGCCACATACGCACAGTTAAAATTCAGAGAATTTTGCCATACGCACAGTTCGATTCCCACTGCTCCACGGAAGCGGCAAATTGCGTTGGACACACCAGTTCTCGTCTGATCACTGAAGTTAAGCAACGCAACCCCAGTTAGTACTGACATGGGTGGTTGCTTGGGAAAACTGAGTACCACTAGTATCCAAAAATCGTCGCATTAGTGCAGTGTCTGTGCAGCCTTTGCATCAGAACTACACAGTGGACGGGGCTCTAATGACCTTGTAGTTGAAGGATCCTAAAGCACCAACAAACAAAAAAAACCATTGCTCCACACACACTATGCCTCCTGAACTACGGGGACGTCAAGCTTTATGGGGGAGGGGTAATGCAATGTTGGACAATAAGTGACATAGGAGTTGGGGGAGGTCATGACTAGTGGACATTCACATTTCTTTTATTACAGATTTTAACCTTGAGTGCAGTAATTTGAAAAATACCGTGACGTCCTTTATGGATACCCCCTACTGTGTTATACAGTTTGGACTGAAGATAACGCCACACACGAGAAGTTGAGTTCAACTGCACAGTTAAATCTTTTGCCACTCTAAAAGATCTTCAGTTAAAATTTAACTGAAGATTCGATGAGATTACTCCACACGTAGCGATCTAACAGTACAGTTTTAACTGAACAGTTAGAACCGAATCCGCGAGCATCAAGAGGCATGAGGGGCAAAGAGCATCATAACGCTTTGAGCTGCCAAAAAGAGGTGTCTTCTCTTAAGTTAAGGTCAGTTAATAATATTGGTACAAATGTATAAAAAAAGGGGTGGGAGAGAGAAGATCGGAGTGTAGAACGCACAAAGATAAAAATTACGGTGGATTTAATAGGCCCCGAACAGGTCGACTTTTTTGGGACCTACGAGAAATTTCAAATACAGATAAAAATGAGCACAGGTCATAAAATCGTGTATCCCAAGAGTGCAGGATGTCATCGAATTGTGGTGAACCCATATGCAGACAGCAAATCATTTCCTAGAAAGTTTATGTACAAATCTCCAACACCACGTCACTTCTCCCTCTACCTCTCTTCAGCAACAAAAATATCTCCATCCTGTCCCGTACACGCTCCAAATATTTTGACAAACGGTAACAAACAGCAGGGCGTTAATCAACCAAAAGAGTGCAGTAGCATGGAGTGCGAGTAATAATATTACTCCATGCAGCTCAGTGGCTGGTCATTCCAAGGCAATCGTCTAACTCCGTAGGGAGATGGGAGAAACGCAAAACTGGAGGGAAAAGGGACGAGGGATGAAATGGAGTGGGGACGATATTGGGGTATTCGCGAAAAGTACCCACCACTTTCCTTTCACGAAAGGATGTGTGTGTGTGTGGATAGAAGTGGAAGAATAAGGGAGGCTTCACCATTATTACCATACCCTTACCCCGCCTATAGCAGTTCCGTGACTGAGTTCTGGTCCTCCACTCCCGGATTACGTTCCTGTCCAGCCCTCAAACACAACACCCACTCATGTATTGGATATCCACATCAACCACCATTCGTCCTCTTGAATCGCAGACTGCAGATTCGATTCCGGTTAGAGGTGGAAAGGAAGAAAAGTCCCAAGTTGGTCTTCCATCAACGTGGCGGGGGTAATAAAAGTCATGGTCTCGGGTGCTGTGTACGATGTCACCACATTACATGGAAAAGAACCCTTACTACATGGAGTAAAATATACGATGTAATTCGACAAAATTTCCAGGTGTAGGAGCTCGCCGCCCCCGGGCTTCGGTGGAGGAAAAGTGTCCTTCCAACGAATTTGGATGCTATATTAATGGGATGGGGAGTAAGCTGAGCAGCCATAACAGGCTGAGCCCTTAGGAGGCTGCTCGCAGGTGATGAGGTGGGTGAAGTGCATATTTGGAGAAAGGGGATATTGGCAGCACCCAACGTTCTTTACCAACCACCCATGGTGGTACTAACGCGGGCTTGCATTGCTTAACTTCAGTGATCTGATGAGAACTGGTGTGTCCAATGCAACTTGGCTGCACTAAAATTAGTCCTTGGCAGCACGAATTAAAATAGACTGACGATAAACACGATAGCTATTGCAGCATTAGGGTGGTAGCCGGCTACACAAAAGCACCATCCAACTGACCGTTCACGTGTACCAATGGAACAAAAAAAAGGGTACCCACCCGTTGCCATAGGTGGAAGACGGGTTAGTAATGGAAATTACATGGTAAATCATAATGTAATCATTCAAGAGTCCTATGACTGGTATTGCCAGTCTTTGAAAGTGGTTTACTTGGATGTATGTGTTTTGCACTAAGGGGAAAGAAATTCCACCAGACTTTCTGAGAATCGAACTTGCAGTTACGCACTTAGGAGACAAGTACGCAACTATTCGACTAGTGAATCTTGATTCAGACAATAAAGAATGCCGCGACCATAAAGAAGAAGTCACACTAGGGAGTCTGAGAAGATGAAGAAGGATGATGTTGTACGGTGGCAAAAGAGAGAGATGGTGTACGTCTAAGTAAAAACAGAAGAAACAAGGAGTAGGTGGTAGGGGCAGAAGTGCGTGAATGAAGAAGAAGACGAGTAGGGGAGGGGGACCTGACGACAATCACCACAGTCACAAAACACCATCCTATCCCATCTCCCGAAAATTAAGCTTTTCTAGCGAGCTGCCATCTGACAAGTTAATCTCATCAAAAGCGAAAGAAAACAGCTACAGTATCACTAAAGTCTTAAGAAACTCAATCTTAAAACACAACACAACGAAAATGCCATCGACGTCAAAAAAACTGAACCGCCACCAGGAGGCAGGGGTGTAGGAGGAGGGCGATACACCATCCAAAATGGAAAATTGTTGCTGTACCAATGGCCCGCATCAAGGTACATTTAAGAAGAGTAGGATGAAGAAAAAAAGAGGAAAAGTGGCACCGGAGAAGGGAAGTTTGACTTGGTTTATCTGCCACCAGATAGCGGGCCAAGCTCCAACATTTACCAAATTTTAACGACCTACTAAACATTTCATTTCCGATTAGAAAAGAGGATCATATGCCTGCAAGGATGACATCATAAACGAGGCTACAGTTCAACTTCTTATCTGATGGAAAAACAGAGAAAACCAGTTGCGTTGGACACATCAGTTCTCATGAGATCACTGAAGTTAAGCAACGCAAACTCACATTAGTACCAACATGGGTGGTTGGTAGAGAACGTTGGGTGGTGCAAATTTTCCCCGTCCTCCATCCCGTACACCTGCCTCCTCCTTTCCCGCGAGCAGCCTCCTAAGGGTTTAGCCTGTTATGGCTGCTTGACTTACTTCCCAACCCGTTAGCGTGTGTGTGGGTGAGAGAGAGAGAGAGAGAGAGAGAGAGAGAGGTTTCCCAACCGAAAAAAAGTCAGTCAGGTAGGCCAGTACGGGATCGAATCTGAACACTATAAACTTCATGGTAAGCACTGTACCAATTGAGCTTGGGGGTAGGGGAGGGAAACAATGCCAAGAAAAAGCCTGCATGTCACCTCCAGGGATGCGCAGTGAGTTATTGTTGTTTTAGAGCCCTTCAACTACAAAGGTCATTAGAGCCCGTCCACAGCATAGTTCTGATGCAGAGACTGCACAGACACTACACTAATGCGACCATTTTTGAGTATTAGCAGTACCCAGTTTTCCCAAGCGGCCACCCATGTCAGTACTAGCTGGGTTTGCGTTGCTTAACTTCAGTGATCAGACGAGAACTGGTGTGTCCAACGCAATTTGCCGCTCCCTCCAGGGATGCGCAGGATTGTGTCTGACTGAGGGTTAGTAAGGTGCATTTTTACTATAGTTGCTGAGTAGGTGAGCGGAGTTCAATTCCCAGCTGTGAAGGAAGGATCTCAACAGTTTTCTTACCTACAGTATATCTATGGGAGGAGACTAACATCTCAGTTTCTTTTCTCGCAAGAAATAAAAGTCCTATTACGTCACAACTCTTTCGTGTTCAACCCGTTCTCCCCCCCCCCCCCAATGGCAACATCTAATAACACGAATCCTTCCTCCTTGGAACCTGTTGTGTCTTCCCTCAAATATACCCCCCTTCTCCTCTGCATCTCCCTTGACACACCCTCAGCCCTCTACTATCTTTAGTAGAAATATATCAATATATCCCTCTAAGCTGACACGCATAAGCCAATCAAGACCGATTTAACGATAACATTACGGAAAATTTATAGATGTTTTATTTTGGAAAATTTTTATGGGGTATCGAGGATGAAAGGAGTAACAAGGTGGATCACGGAGTGGCGAGGGGAGTGTATTCGTGGCGCCGAATGGGGATATGAGGGTAACAGGAGAAGGAGAGAGAGAGGAAGAGGAGGAGATTTCTGATAGTTGATAGCATACATAGTAAAGCAACAACATAACGAATAAGAGAATGATAAAGGGCTTGATATCATCCACCCATTAAACAGGTTCGCCGTTGTGGCTCAGTGCTGGGGCACCTGACTCTTGAATCCCTGTTCGCAGGTTCAATCCTTATCGAAAGTGGGTGGGTGCCTAATGAAAGCGAGAGGGATTAAGACCCCAAATGTTGTCTCCGTGGTGTTCTGTTCTGCGATCAGTATTTCTTTATTCTCGCCTTTCTATCCTACGCTCTTGTCCCATACCAAAATTCCCGAATTTGCCCGCTATTTAACTTACCTCACGCCTGAAAGAAACCACCCGCCTCGATCAGTATTGAACATCAAATCATAAGCTAACGAGAAATCAAGGAGTGGCTGTATTGCGTTGGACACTCCAGTTCCCGTCTGATCGCTGAAGCTAAGCAAAGCAATTCCAGCTAGTAATAGCATGCGTGACCGCTTGGGAACACTGGGTACTGCTAATACCCTAATCGTCGCAGCAGCATAAGTGTCTGTGCAGACTCTGCATTACAACTACGATGGGTCCTAAAACACCAACGAAATAGATAATCAATAACGTCAGTAGTGAGCCACCGAAGCGAGTTTCGAACTATGAACTATGTCGAGCTCAAATAGAGTTACCGAGGAAGTAGTTCAACTGTCCGAAAAGCCACCATCCCATCCTAGAATTTGAAGGGGTTTGTTTGTTGGTGTTTTAGGGCCCTTCAACTACAACGTCCACAGCATAGCTCTTATGCAGAGACTGCGCAGACACTACACTAATGCGACGATTTTTGAGTATTAGCAGTACCCAGTTTTCCCAAGCGGCCACCCAAGTCAGTACTAGTTGGGGTTACGCTGCTTAACTTCAGTGATCAGTCGAGAACTGGTGAATTTGAAGGGGAAGCACCACACTAAACAACATAGGGCGAGGAGATGACAGAGGGCGATGTTAACAATTTCCACAGATTCTGATGAAGACCAGTGTGGTGGATGGGATGAAGTGTAACAAGAGAGTCAACACCAAATGAAAAAATATGAGCCCGTGGAGGGAGGAAGGGATTGCGAGAGGACGGAGGAGAGGAGGCCACCGAAAGAGAGAGACCTCGAGCAAATCAAAGTGGATTTATTAGAGGCACCAAGAGTTTATTCTGAAAAATTCCTCGGCCTGAAGAAAGATGATGGAAAAATTAAGGGATCAAGGAAAAAGGGGGCGAGAGAGACAGAGAGAGGGGTAAAAGTATATAATCACAAGGTGGACCAATGATGAAGGGGATAACAAGGCAAGACAGAGACATTGCAGGAGAGGGTTTAAAGGGGGATATCAGGGGGTGGAGTAAAAGTAGAAGTACAAAACGGAATGAAACTATAAAATCAATCTATATGCACAGTTAGGCAGTAAGGAAACGTTGTGGGACAGGAAAAATGAGGAGGGGAACATGAGATACGATTTGTGGGACAGAGAGAGAGAGAGAGAAGCGTAGGTGGGGAGGAGTGGGAGCGAGAAAGGAGGAGGGAAATAAAGGGTGACAGAGTAGGCATCAACGAAATAAGACCAACATATATAACATGTAAATTGAGAATTTTGTACAAGTCGATAACGATCGGAACAAGTTTGGAGTATTAGTTTGCTTAAATTAGGTATTTCGGAGAGGGTGGGCAGGGTAAGGAAAAAAGGAGTGGAAGAGGGCGGGTTAAATAGATGCCTACAGTATATGTAAAGGAAGTAGGGGAGACGGAAACGAGGGAGGAGGAAGAAGGAAGGGAGTTGGGAAGACCCACGAAATGAGCGCCGAAGCAATTTACACAGAAATGATTGGTTGAATATCGGGAACAAATAAAGTCGACTAGTAGTTTTTTTTTATTGAAATTGTCCAACATAAACAGCTGTAACCAAATCACGTAGGTGCCAGAAACCTAAGCCTCAATAAACACACAGAGGGCGCACTGTTCAAACCCCTCATCTCCTCCTACATGTCCCCTCCCTCGCCCGTCTGTACCAAACGAATCCAATTGGAAACGTGTGAATTACAAAGCTCACGGTCTAAGCGTGGCCTGGGACGTTTTGTCCTACTTCAATTTACCAATCCTCTCTGATCCTAACCACGACTCCTTTGGTAGAATAGGGTTGAGTGATGGGGGGAAAAAAAGAGGACACATCCCATATACCTCCCCCCAATACTTTTCCCTTAATTCAATGCAATGACGGCTCTCGTATATCATCAACCCCTTTCACCTTTCCGTAATTTCCTTTCTGTGCACCTCCATCATCGACATATTTATATATTACTGGGTGTTAAATTCACATTTTCTTCACTCATTAATAATAATTTTTCCTATCTAAAAAAATGAATCGAGTTGCACGAGGGATGCAGGTTCGATCCTGGTGGGAGAAAGCGGGTGGCTTCTTTTGAATGAGAGGGTAAAAACCTTCCAACGAGGCCCACTGTCGCATAGGCGTCCGAAGACCTAAGAGACACTCTGACATTCCGCTTGGTGCGTGTATTGCTGGTACCAGCAGGACGAATGCACGGGAGCGGCGAGTTGCGTTGGACACACCAGTTCTCGTCTGATCACTGAAGTTAAGCAACACAAGCCCAGTTAGTACTGACATGGGTGGTCGCTCGGGAAAGCTGGGTACTGCTAATACCCAATAATCGTCGTATTAGTGTAGTGTCTGTGCAGTATATGCATTAGAACTATACAGTGGACGGGTCTCTAATGACCTTGTAGTTGACGGGTCTCTAATGACCATGTAATTGACGGGACCTTAAACTCCAACAAACAACGACGAATGCACGTCGTACCTCCACAATAGGTCGGTTTGTTGCTTGTTGGTGTTTTAGGGCCCATCAACTACAAGGTCATCAGAGCCCCGTCCACAGCATAGTTCTTATGCAGAGACTGCACAGACACTACACTAATGTGACGATTTTTGGGTATTACCAGTACTCAGTTTTCCCAAGCGACCACCCATGTCAGTACTAGCTGGGGTTGCGATGCTTAACTTCAGTGATCAGACGAGAACTGGTGTGTCCAACGCAATTCGCCGCTCCCACAATAGGTGGGGTACCATAAACGGCGCTCCAAGGGCCAACTTCCTTCCCATGTCCTCCTTTACAGATGATTTGTGAAAACCAAGATTCAAAGACGTGAAGGTTCGATCCTAATGGAAACAGGTGATTTCTTTTAAGTGAGAGCAACAGAAACTTCAGATGAGCCTACCGACCCGAACGTGAATAAAGTCATCTTCTATTAGTTGGATGCACTCAGAAAAATTTCCAGAGGACAGTAAAGACTGGAGTTGGAGACAATGAACCAGGGGAAGTATCCTGATCCTAGGGAGGGAAGAGGAAAACAAGTGTCCAGTTTGCCCCACTCTGAGGACGCACTCCATTCATCCGCACGAACTCACAATAGTCAGCAACCAAAAATGTACAACACAATGCAACTGCCGTTACCAGTTAAGGTGGACATCACGTTGATTTTTCTCATCATCATCCCCTTCCTAGACCTTTCCTCTCCCCCCTTCTCTTCTCCTCTTCCGACCCCCTTTTCATACTGATTCTCCTTTCTCACTCGGGGCCATTTACTTTCATATAAGTATATGCATATCGATTTATTTCCTCCATTATATGATCGATTGATTATAAGTAGTATAGGTCAAATCCACATAGTGGGGGGAGGGGTCATTTTTTTCCCCATTTTATCCAATCTTCTTTACTTCATCCTCTTCCTTTACCCTTCCCTCAAAATCTACCGTCTTTCAATCTTCCATTTTTCTTATTGCTAAGACAAGAAGGACCTTATCAAATATATGAATTCATTTTCGGGCACACACACGTATATCCAATAGTAAGCAGAGTACTTTAATGTATATGCTGCATGTATTACATCTACTCCCTTAGCAAGGCTACCTCAATCAAAAAATAACAGTGGAGAGTCGGTGGCCGGCGAAAGATAGAAAGAGACGGGGGAGGAGGAGGGGTGAAGAGTAGCGTGGATCGGGCAAGTACAGATTTACTCCTCCTCCATCATACCATGTTTTCCCAAATGTCATTCAATGAATCAAATATGCATGAGACAGGAAAGAAATGCCTCAGTTATCAAAACCACTAGTTTCTTCATTTTCTTCCATGGAGCGGAAGGTTGCTCTCTAAAAACGAAGACGGCGACGAGGAGGAGAGAAAGGAGGCAAGACTAGGAGAGTCAAATGGACATATTCTACACAACCCCTTTCGAGACACTGGCCCCCTCTCTCAACTATGAAAGGACCACTCACACACAACTGATCTGTTCAGATATCTACTAGCTTTTAGTTTAAGTTAATACGCGATTCCAGTTTAAATTGGCATGAGCCGAAATTCAACGATGGTGGGGGAGAGCAGTATCACCACCACCACCACCACCAACAACAACAACAACATCCTCTCTTCTTCATCATTCACTTGTTGCCCACTATCCGGAACCTGAAACTATAGAGAGACTGACTAATCATGAAGAGTGGACATCGATGATAGGACTACACTACTTAAACCACCCCATCTTCTCATCCTCTCCTTTTTGGAACCCTCTTCGCAGAAAAATTACATTTAAAAAAAAAACAGGACGTATACCTGGTATTCACACAAGGCACCCCACCCGAGATGGCCACTAAAAGTGCAACTGCATGATGTGGAGCAGGCATGGGGAGGAAGGAAGGGGGGAAGGTAGAGGGGGACAGAGAGAGAAAGAGAGGGGTAAGACTGACCGACCGATCACCACGCCGTTTCTTAACAGCATCAAGCCGACAGCGATTGAAACACAGAGAAGAAGAAGAAGAAGAACGGAGAAGAGGCAGTTGAGTTAAAAGAGACAGAAAGAGCTTATTGGAGCTTATGGATCAATTTGCTGCAGAGTCCACTATAGGACGCTAGGACTTTAACACAAATCCCTAGAGGGTGGAGAAAAAAATTTAATCAAATTGTTGCTCAGCTACTCTAGTGCCCTCGCGTCCACGTCGCCATCGACGCCTATCATTACTTCTACAAATGCGAAGCTACGCAGGTTTATTATTACCAAGGCAGTAGCAATACACTGCCGAAGAAAGCGAAACGGACACATCAGTCAACGACCAAGAAGAAGAATAAAGGACCTATGGAACAGAGCCCAAAGGCAGGCGATCCAAGACAGGTCAGCCTCAAGAGACATCTTAACTCTCATTTTGAGTAGCTAGTACAAGGAGAGCTACTTCCGACCCCCCCCCCCCCCGTATTTTTGACAGCCCACACAGGCGCTTCCATTTCTTTAAAAAAAAATCTAAAATGTCTGACGTCATTACATACGGAAGCCGCACGAGAAGGATTTACCGGATGTCACATCCACCAATGTCTCTGTTGCTATTATTATTATTATTATAACATACCGCAACGTATACCGTTTACTCTTTCATAGGTGAAAGGAGGGAGGAATTGAAGTTGGATCACGTGCACTTCAGACCTGCGGAAGCATAATGTAGCACCACCACCACCACCAGAGAACGTTCGAGCGCAGTGACATCAAAGTGGACACGTCTGCTGATTACCTCTCAATAAAATGTAGTAGTGACGTACAGTAGTTCTGAACGGATAACAGGAATGGTGACCCAAAGTCTGGTCCACTCAAAGTCTGATCTTTGTGAAGATCAAATCCCGCTACGCCTATGTTGAACGACGGTAGTTGAATCGGTAACTTACTCGATTCCTACAGAATCATGATTGCAAGATCGATCCTGACGGAAAAGACAGGTTCCTTTTGAGGTGAAACGGAAGTCCCCTAGTGTGACTTCCGTCGAATGGACTGCAAAAATTTGCCCCATCCAATCGGTAAATATTCAAAATCCCGACTCTTTCCTTCCTACGGCAGAAGGAGGTGGTACCCTTCGTCGCATGGTAGGCACCGGAAACTGCTGCTGACTTATCTTTGATTTAACCTCTTTCTGGGGGGAAGGGCGAGCTCTTGCACCTGAGAATTTTAACGACCTAGCCGTATATATTATTCCGTGTAGGAAGGGTCCTTCTATAGGCAAGCATCCTCATTTACTTTCCCACCAACGGAAGGCGCAAGTGTGGCTTTCCTCCCGGTCCTCGAAAGAAGCCATCCACCTCAGGATCGAAACTGCACCAATGGACTCTTGCACGCGACCTATAGAGCCACCGAGACGGACACAACACAAAACTCATCTGTCAAAATTCCGATGGTATCAATGCACAATTAACTGTCAGTTTCATTTTGCCTCCGGAAATTTAGACCCCCCCCCCCCCCCCCGTATAGGGGGAATGATTAGGCGGATGGACAATTGAGAAATGTTAAAGTCTATGCTAAATGATCACGATTACGGGCCTAGAGATGCTCATCGCAGATAGAGAGTAGTTAAATGGTCCTCTAACCGAATTTTGCCCACAAATCACACGTATTTTATGCCAAAGAGCGTACTCAAAGAGTGCCTATCATCATTTCAGCAGAATGAAGACCTGTATGAGTGACTTACGAAACCACACAGTTGACCAAAACCGGGCAGTTAAAAGGAAGAGATTGAGGCCAACGATCAATACTTGAGCCAAAATATGAGAGCAGGAGGTTGAAACGAGACAGCGTCAAACTGCCCCAAATGGCGAGAGGCATCATTTATGGTATCATAATAAGGATAACAAGGAATACAATGTGGGGAGCTTTATTTCAAGTGCCAAACTGCCATTATGGATAATCCGGTATATAAAAAAAATGGGACGGTGGTCTTAAAGGGCGACGAGATGGACAATAAAGGGAAGAGGTCTCACAGTGAACAGAAGAGGATGAGGAAGATTAGCAGACTATAGAGGACACATGAGCGATTTTAGAGAGGTGTATGGGATGAATCAAAATATGAATTCCCCCAATGTCTGTCTCGGCGGTTTTGTGGTCAGCCTGCTTGATTTCGTGAGTCCATGGTTGAAAGTCTGATCCAGGCCGAAGTAAATGAATTTTTTTAGGAAAGAGAGTGAGAAAGGGAGGCTCCAGGTGGGCCTTAGTCCAAAGAGTGTCATTGCTGCGAGGAACAAACGAACCAATTCTTCCTACAGTCGGAGCTGGCCCCTGGCGTCGGGGGAAATGCTCCTACGAAGAGAGCAGGGAGATGTTAAGTAGGTGAGAGAGGTTTCGCATTAGGTCGGCAGCCGGCTGCATAAAAAATACCGTCTAATAGTTCAACATCCTTTTCGTCGCCAGACGTCAAAATGGGGCAATATGGTCTCAGTGCGACATTGTCTCGATGGATGGATTCATGGAATACCACATGCAAACCTACCCCCTCCAATAGCCTTTTGGCATTTCTAATAAAACTACATAACAAATAAGGAGTTTCTTATTTCGATGGACAAATGGAAAGGAAGCAAACTGAAGGAAACGGATGGACAAAAACGAAGAGGTGGAATGAAACTTACGGAAAACTGCCAAATATTTCATAACAGTTATATGGGGGGGGGGGTGTGATTTAATTTTGTTGTGTAATTTCAGTGTACCCTAGAGTTAGCAAAAATAGCGTAGAGAGAGAATCAGTGGCACTGATTTCTGAGTGATGGTCAGTTCCTAGTAAAGTATGACCAGAGAAGGTAAGAAAACCACATGGTTATGAAAGGTGATGTATAGCTCCTAAGTCACCAAGCAACTAACTAAAATAATCATTCGTGGGTTAATTAAAACGTAATTATGACGTCATTTAACAAGTTCACCTTACCTTAGCCAGTGTTTCTTAGTGATGGCCGTATGGCAACAAATGGCGTCGTATTGATCAGCGATCCACACAATTAAAATTATATAAAACGCAGTCGTACTGTCATTGAAAAATTCGGACATAATGGCCTCCATTCCTGGAAAATACACAAAGAATAAAGGTCAAAACATGACAAATTAAACACCCCCACACCAGGATCCTTCACCAGGTAATTTCGTTGAAGGGCCCTAAATCAAATCCACAAATCCAAGCAATTTCTTTTCTAAATATCCTCCATTTACCGGTCCCACGTCAGTTCTTGACTACACTGATTTCGATTTTTTAATAGTAAAATGCAGGACATCAGTTTTCACCCTTAAGAGCCAGAGAGCAAGAACGCGACAGAGAGAGACAGAGAGAGAGAGAGACAGAGAGAGAGAGAGAGAGACAGAGAGAGAGAGAGAGAAATGAATAAGCCTCGACCAGGCCAGGGTCCAACCTCTGTAGTATGAAAATCCAAAGTAACAGCTCTGAGCAACCGAAGTATTTTGTCTGAGGAGCCAAGGTGGGTAACATGTGAGATGGCCTTGATCAGATTCCAGTGGTCGATGACGATAGAAGGCTGTAGGCAGAAGCGTGTGGAGGATGAGAGAGGGGAGGAGAGAGAGGAGTCGGGGAGAAGCTAACCGCTTGGAAGCAAGAGTAAAGATTCACAAGACCACTCTCCAATTTTGTAGCATAAGGGCCAAATAATCTTTCCTGTGATGCTCAAGCCCATCTTGCGATAAGCGAAGTGCTCTACCTCTACCTCCTCCCTTTTCCCTCGCTACCGTTGCCTTTACTTCCTTCTTCTTCTATAATACTCCACCCAACATTATTTAGTGTCGTTAGTGCTCTAGGTCAAAACTTGCTTCATTTGGGACACAATCCAGTAGCACATCGCCACACTTTCTATATTTATTTATTGATTAATCCTAATATATATAAATGGGGAATAACAGCTTGTTGGAGTAAAACAATGGCCGCGGGGTGCCATCCACACATTACGTGTCAACATCGAATATGGTATATAAAGTGCATTATTCTGACAGGACCACTCCATTTTCTTCTCTAATGCTAAATGCAAGATAAGACGGTAGCAGCAACACCATGCTCTCCTCCTCCTCATTACCGCCTTTCACATTTTTTTTCTTATACTTTATAACATTAAAAGTGACTGTCCACATAAAAGCCAGAGATACACGAAAGGGTGTGGTTGCCAAAACATCTCAACTCAATTCTACAAATTATAGATTGCATTTGGTCTACAAGACCGGTCAAATTACATTTAATATATTGTATTCAGCAAAAATTTGGGAGGCAGAATCATTTAAGGTGCGCAGTTTCAAGACCATCATGAGGGCTCCTCTCCCGAACATAAAGCACAGCAGCCATCGACATCAAACGGGATAGAGGAAGGCCAAAGCAGATACGGTAGCAGGTTGTAAAAAGCGTCGTATAACCAGCCATAGCCATGTTTCGTCGCGCCGGGACATGGCTATGCGTGGGTGAACAGACCTAGTGGGAGATAGGAGAGAGTGTAGAGCAACAAACACGCGATCCTGGTTGGAAGCACCCGGGGCAGAGGGAGACCAAAGCAGACGTGGCAGCAGGTTGTCGGTAAAGATATGGTAGTGTGTGGGGAGGAAGAGGACCTGGTGGGAGATAAGAGGTAGTGGAGGGCTAGAACCCGCAGACCCGACCCTGCCGCAAGTGGGGTATGGGCATGATGACGATGTTGATGTGTAGGTGGCACTGTGACTAGTAAGCTTATAACGTGGCCATTTGGCTCAGTTCCTTTTTATGGATGACAATGCTCGTTCACACAGAGCCAAAATGGTGGATGAATTTCTTCAAAGCGAGAATATCAGCCTTATCTCTAGACCTCAATCCTATTGAACATGTCTGGGATGCGCTTGGGAAATCCATTGTAATTCTCCAACCACCTCCCAGAACCATAGGGAGTGGCTTATGACGTTGGACACACCAGTTCTCGTCTGATCACTGAAGTTAAGCAACGCAAATTCAGCTAGTGCTAACATGGATGGCCGTTTGGGAAAATTGGGTACTACTATTGGGTACTTCGCCGTGGACGGGGCTCTAATGACCTTTGCAGTTGAAGGGCCCTAAAACATCAAAGAAACAACCAAAAAACCATATAACCATCCAGGAGTTAAGAGCTACTTTGGTGCAGGAGTGGGTGCAGTTGCCTCAAGGGCTCATCAACTGTTTCATAAACATTATAATGACTAAATTCTGTCCAGTGGTTTTTGAGACATTTCAATATATGTTTATCTCTTAATTGTGAACAAGAGTGAATAAATGAGGAATTCCAGGGCTCCACTTTTTAAAGATTGACTTCAGGCCCAACTTTTTAAAATGGTCCTATACTGATGTAATGACGTTGAAAAATAAATGGCCATATTTATAGTGTTGTGCGTTCTCAATGAAAAATTTGTAATCCAGAACTAGTTATCCCTCAGGTATAAATGAACCTTCTATGGATGAACCTTCTGGATTTATTCAAACAAGTATGACGATAAGATAACTTGGGGGCAACTACCTACCAACTAAACATCTGCATCCTAGCCTGACGAACTCGAAACTGGTTGAGAATGAATTCAAATAGTCAAAACGAAATTAGATTTAATGTCATCACTTATCACAGATAACGATGTGATGTCATCACTGATGACGAATAACAATGTGTTACGCTATGCTACAATAGGTTAAAAATGTGCCCTAGGTGTGAAACGTTAACGGCTAAAGGGTTTAGACGCTATTGGAAGCGGAGACGATGCGACCCTGGATGAGTTCCTAATCTGAGAATGCCTTTTCCTGATCTACATATTTCTTACTGGCGTGCAAACGGTTTTTTAATGTCCAAGTGACAAGCGCACACCACAGAGTAGGGGTCTCAACTCGACGTCATTCCTATTCGGGACGAAAACAAAACAGTTGGGCTATAGTGTTGCCTTCCTCGCGTGTGACCGGAAAAAAAACACCAGCTTTTCACCAGAAGAAGAGAACCTGTGCATTACGAACACAACTGCCAGTTGAATTAGCAAAGTGGGGGATAGGCTGGCCAGTCGGCATCTGCTGCCATAAACTGATGTCGGACACAAGCGATAGTCCTGCTGTAGTAGGATAGCTAACAAGATCAACAAATATTCCCGAAAACACCTGTTCACAGATAACTACAGGTATTCTTGGACATGTTTATTATTTGCAGTGCCAAAACCCTAACGACAGCAAGGAACAACGGCCACAAAGGGTATCCATTGAGAGAGAGAGAAGGAAGAAAAGAGAGAAGCCGCCAAAGGACGGTATTTTGAAAAATAAATGTCCATCATTGAGCAAATTACATGCTTGCAAACAGATACACACGCAAACACACGCTTGCGTAGAAATGACTGCCTGGGGCCGGAAATTGCAAAGGTCTCTGCATGAAAGTCACGATGTCAATTTTTTCCTCTCTCTCTGTGACATGGTCCCTGTTTTCCAGTGCGCCTTTGCCTCCTACAGTGGGACGGGATCCCAAAGAAGGGAGAGTGTGAGTGAATGGGAAGAGGGTTGTTGTTACTCTTCCACAAAGCCCTGATACTCATCCCCTCCACACACACACTTTGTCCTTCACTTTAATGTTATACACACTTCTAATGAGAAGCCTTATGGATGGCAGTGCCAATGGAAACAGACAAAAGAGAGAAGAGAAACGATAAATTTTCACTTAGCGCACAGCAGTCCAAATTGAAAATGAAGTCTTCATTTGATAACCAACACCCAAAAGCCTGGAGCAACTGGGGAGGGCGAGAGAAAGAGAGGGCGGGGCGAAAAAAAAACGGATGGAACCACAGCGAGGTGGAGCGACAGAAACCCTTCTTCTGGAATTTCACTCTTTTCTAATACACACACAGACACCTCATAGGGGCATAAGCTTTCTGGATAATTGGAATCTTACTCTTCGCCCATCCATCCTTCCTAACCCATCATCATCCTTCCCTCCATCCTTCTCGTATTAACCTTCATTTCACATCATTTCCATTGCAGCCTTTCGCGTTCTCTCCACAGGCGCAGAATAACCCCCCCTTCATCACATCAAAGTTACTCTCGGCGACATTCTGTAAAGACAAACTGCACACAACCCTTTTCTTCGTCAGTATAAACTACAGTAGTGGCATGCACTGGTTTCATTCACTGGTCCGCCTCACGTGGACAAACCCAAAGAATCCCCTTTAATACCAATCCAGACATATATCTAATGTGGGGTCTGCACTTCTGACACCACCAATCCCCCCTCTACTCTTTCATCTCGAATTCTCGGGAATATGCAATTCAGAAATAAATCCAGGCATTTAGCCTCAATCCTGAATATCCATAGCAGATGATAGTGTTCAGGGTACGTGAATAGACGTCCACAGATGGGATCCCATTATCCACCTCCCTAATTCACCATTAGATCCTATGGCAGGATCGGATGTCCATGTTGTCCATATACTAACGATTCTTTTACGTGCAGATGACACCATACTCACTACGCGGGACCACGGATTCAATTTTCCATCCGACAGAAGGCACAATTGGGGCCTCTCTCTCTCGCCCCAAAGAAAGAAACCAACCATCTCGATCCAGGATGGAACCTGGAACTGAAGTAGTAATCTAGCACACTACCTCTGCTTCACCAATGCGGGTTTGTCTCTATCACTATTATATTTCTAACAAGTGCCTTGTGTCACAAAAGTTCGTCCTGGACCAGTCGTTCCTCATCTTCAGATTAGCCTTTATCAAAATTTGGTAGCTACACACAGGAATTGCCAAACTGCACATAGGGAGGGAAGTCGCTTTTTTATTCTTGAGATATTTGTCTTGGTATAAACAAGGAGAGAGAGTGTGTGCATGGGACATGATGTCATTGATCAATTCTCGGTAGTTGGGATGCCAGAAGAAGAAGAGGAATGGGATTGGGTGGTGGTGAGGTAGGACTGACAAAAAAAATGGCAGGCAGGACGACGATGGAATAAGAAAGGGAGTAGGAAGAGAAAAAAGATAATGATGATGAAGAGGAGAACGACGACGAAAAACGAGGACTACATTATTGACTATCTAATGTGGAACTGAGAGTAAACCTTGCTTGTCAATTCCGTGATGGATGGAGGTGATGTGACTGGGACAGAAAAATAGGCCAGGGAAAAATACATTCTGGATAAGAATGGGAAGTTGGTGGCGGTAGGGAGGAAGAGAGGGAGAGAAAATGCGAGGGGGGGGGAAAGGGTAGGGGTGTAAAAACAAGGTGGATGCAAGTACGAGAATGCGAGTCACACTAGACAAGATGGATGTACTGAAAATACGAGAGAAAAAACAAAACCCTTCATTTCCTTCTTCAGAGGGGTCCAGCCATATAGAATATGATGGACATTTCACTATCCCTCCCATTCAGTCCACCCTAGGCTTCTTAAACCCTTCGTCGTAATTATCACAATCGCCTTTATCACGCCGTATCTTACACTAGCATTCTTTTCCTCCCCTTGTCCCGAAGAATCCTCTTTTCAATCTTCCACAACAGCTTCCCGTCTCAATAACTGCAACATCCGGTCTCTCTCCTCGTACTTCCAATGCCCCTCGTCCTCCTCAGGCATGAAATTCCAGTGGCGCCTAAGAGGACTTAAGAATCGATCTCCTCCTCCACTCTGTCGACTATTCTCACTCCATCAAGCTCAGTGAAGAAAAAAAATTGAAACAAGAGGCGGAGGACATGTCCAGCCGGGTCACAAGTGCCTAAGGCGTTCCAGTCAGCTAGGTCCTGGCACAAAGTCAACTTCCTGACAAGGTTGTCAATTTATAATAAACTGCTGTCTATGACGGTTAGTAGAAGTAGTAGTAGGTCTTCGATCTCCAGAGATAAAGGGGTGTTAAAGAGAAACGTCCACAAAGAAAGGAGAAAATTGGGAGAATCTAGTGACCATGGTCAGCATATGTCTTGTTCTTTCTCTAGCCTCCCTGCAAATTCCACTACACCTTTCTCACTCGCCTCCTTCTTTCAATTCAGGCTAGTTGGATTAGTTTCTTTAATCGTGAAAATGGTCCTTATCCTCCTCTTCCTTCTCCCTCCCCAATCACTTCCCTTAGATGACGGAAATTCAATGTCCAAAGCACACAGATGGACTATTCGAAGGCACTACATCCAGAATGGATGACAATTTCTTATACAGCCTGAAGGCTCAATCTGCAAATGGGAAATTTAAGAAGAGGGGTGGTGGAAGGAGATGGATGATAAAACTTGAAGGGGGACAGGGAATTGGTAAGAAGAACTTCTCTCCAACATTTAGCACCACTACTAGCATCTATTATCCAGTTCCGATCCATTCAAGACATTGGATACTAACCTCAGGGCTGCAAGACATTTGCGTGAAAATACCGTGGAGGACTACACCAAAATTACTACCACTAAGGTAGAGGGATGGGAATCCATGAATTATCCCTCTACAGTAGAAACCTCATCATCATTCCAAACCCTTTCTTCTCCACCGATGGCAAGATGGATACCCATTAGTCCCACGAGAACAGGGACAACACAGACAAATTGTGGACGACAATTTTTACGCAGCCTAAATGCTACAGTCATTTGTTTATTCAACGCCGTCCTAATTTCTTCATTCAGACATTTTCACCTCTACCGACGTCAGGAGAAGGACGAGATCCTGCACTGGATTTTTGAAAATTACACGTAAATTTTACTCGGAAGAGATCTGATGGATGGAATTTTACGCAGCTGGCTGGCAACCTAACGCCGCAACCCCGATGATCCTTTATCGTAGGCCTATTTTGATCTTAGCTAGGATATTGTTCCTCCACCGACACCAAGGGGTTCTTTTCCACGTCGGATTTAGACAAAATGGAGCCACAGCCCAACTCCCCATCTAAAAGAAAGGGCACAGCGGGACACTGTCATCCAAGACCCAATCACATCGACTAAGAATGACGCGGGAACCACTGACACTAGCAGCGAATTGGTACGCACAATATCGCCATCCGATGGAAGAAGCACTTGGGGACTTCTTTCCCTACGTCCGACAGAAGCCATTTGCCTCGACCAGGATCGAACCTCAGAACCAAAGATGGTTCTCAGTATTTTACATGGTACTCTCTTGAATTCGAAGTACGCAGGTTCGCCGCTGATCGAGGTCGGTGGTAGAAAGTCAACGACGACAATGTAAAAGTATTGATACCCCAAACCGGAAGACGATGGCAGGGGGGAGAAAACGGATTAAAGACCATATTACATAAAAGACAGGCAAGTACAGTAACTAAGTGCATTCAAATTGGATGGAGTGGCGCCTTACTCCAGCAGCAAATTGATTTATTTGGCACTTTTCGCCAGCCTCACCACTGGTCATTTATATAAACAACTACTCTCACCCTTTCTCTCCTCCCTTTTCAACTTTGGCATGCAAAGCGACTAACTCCTCATCTAACTTAAATACGTCCTATTAATCAGCAGTCTGCAAGAATTCCAGACGGATGCCGCCTAATCGGAGGAGGAGGAGGAGGAGGAGGTGAGCACCACCAGACTGTCATTGAAACTCAATCAGGAGGAGCAGCAAAACTCTGATTGTTTTTCTCAATCTAAAGAAACACCAAGCAGAGTGAACCATGGACCGTTTCTCATAACAACAGAAAGATAAAGGAGAGGGACGTTCCATAAAATCTCCGAGGAATTTGAAGAGGGCCTAGCTACCATAAAAGTAGGAAATTTTACAAAACAAAATGACATTTAATTTCTTCAATATAAACAATTGGAGGAGGGTGAAGGTTTGGAAAAGAGGTGGTTTGAGGAAGATGGCGAGGAGCGGGATGGAAATGTGGATGCGAAGAGGAAAGAGGGAAGAGTGAACAAGGAGTAAAAGGAAGCCTTAAATGTCAACAAGAAGACTTTCAAAAATGAAAACTCAGGCTGCTCTCCTGTCAAACTCTTAATGAAAGTTCCCTCAAACTTTCCCCCTTTTCACACACACACACACCTACCCACGAAAAACAAAAGACAATCAAAAATCTCCAAGGCTTCTTCTTCCAATTAATGATAGTCTCATAACTGCTCACAAGGGGGTTGTGATGTTAGCAGGCTGGGCCAGTGGAAGAGTCCGCTAAAGGCACACAGTGACAAAAACAACAGATTTTTTCCAATAACGCCAACAAGGCATAGTCACTCCACCCTCCCTTCCCCACAGGGCATTTCTCTTCAATCTCTTGTCCCAGCCTCCCTCATGACCTCTTAATCATCAATTTTCCTGTCACACTAATTTTTTTCCAGCGAAGGAAGAGACCTTATCCAGATACCTATTACGGGCGAGTCCACCAGTCACAATAATACAAAAAAAAATCCAAAAAGTTGTCCGCGGGTCAGGTGCAAGCACTATTTCATTTTATTAATAAAAAAATTATTATTAATAATGAATAACTTAGTGTATTAAAGTAGCAAATGAAGAAAATCATCATAATACCCTTATCCCGCCTGTGGCAGGGTCGGGTCTGCGGGATCTAGCCCGCCAGGTCCCTGTCCACCCCACACACACTATGAGACGATAAACTCGATAGGATTCACGTTCGGGTCACTTAAAATTGCACGGTGGGTCACAGGTTCGCCACCACTGAACTAGGGCAACTCAGACCACCAACTTTACTCCAGATTGACTGCAACAATAAGAACTCGTGGAATTTTAGGCTTGGGTAACTCGAATGCTGCAGGTACTTTACTGACCTCCTTATTTCTCCAAATCTACACGTATATTTTTCTTCCCGTGTCAAAAGGGTCGACATCATCGACACCCTCATACGGTAGGACGCCGTCTTAGCTTCCCACATGGGACGGAAGTTCCACTTGAGGAAGGGGAATTCCTCCCTCTCGCCAGAAAGCACCGACCCACCTTGACAAAGGTCGAACTTGCAACCCCCAACTCACGCGTCAAGTTCTCTGCTACTGTCCCAACACGGCAGCTTCCAAGGAATTCTAAACGGTATTAAGGTGACGTGCCACACACCAGAGTCAGAAGCAGGACATGACACAGACGTGTCTTTAAGAGAGGAGGAGTAGGTGAGGGGGCTTACATTGTAACAAAGGACACAGCCGAAATTTCATTGAACTAAAGGGGGCAAACAACCGGTATAGAAATTACGCTCTCTTCGGGTCTTGCCTCATGCCAGTGCCGCATTCCTAAACCTCTAACAGCAGTGAAGCTCAAACCCAAGTACAGTTGAGGACCTACACAAGCAACTTTAAGGCTAGAGACTAGTTGAGGAAAGAGCGGGGAAGACAGAGAGGCCAATGCATAAAGTTTGAGATCTCTAGTCTAAACTGACACCGTATATCAAATAAGAAAAGGAGTGGGAGGATGAAGATGGAAAAGGGGATAACGAAGATGAAGAATGATGAAATTACCAGTTTCTTATGTCGATCAACTTGGAAGGTGTAATAAAAATATACCTTAATTAATAAGCAGGTGACATCTAATAATACGTCATAGGGAGGAGTGAGATTAAGGGAACAGAAACTGTTTTACTTTATCTCCGAAAGAAAGGTGGCGCACGTGTAGCTCGCCCCGCCTTACAACATAAACAATATTCCCATGTCCGTCATCAGCTTAAGGCCCCCTACGCGCCTGCAACAAGAGGTCATCCATCCATCATTCCTTACGATGATCAGAAGACAAGCGTAAACACAAGCTGACAGGCTTCAACAAACCAAAGGCCACGCAAGATAAGCACAGGGCGGTCAATTTTAGGATTGACCCACCAATGAATTCCCTACTTATTTCTTTTCCTCCAAACACACACACACACAGGGGACATAATTAATCCCATTTAGAGGCCCAAAATTATATCTACAGTAGCTACTTTGTACAACATGTCTAAATAAAATAATTGGTTTCGAGAAAGGATTATTAGCTAGTTAGTTATTTAATAACAAATTCCCCATTCCGAAAAAAAAGGCTATTTATCAAGGCCGGCAGAAGGCAGGGAGGTGAAGAACGAATGACCGGTCACCTAAGTCTAAATCTTTTTTTCATGAAGGAAGGGGGCCCTAAACATCCTGGGGGTGATATTCTCAAATACACATTGAGGAACCAACGGTACCGGTGACCAGAATTGATCCTATAATAAGATCCGAAACAGGCTTTCGTCATCACCCGTTACGCGCTGGATCGAACCTAAGAACCCTAAGCTCGAGTCAAGGATACTACACTAAATGCGCAATCCAAATGAGTTACAACAACTGCCTGTACAGTCTCATGGCGTTCCCCAGGCCAGTGTTAAATGACTTCTAGGTCGCGGTAAGATGGCAGCTTCCCTCCCTCCTCGCAGTATAGTAGCGGGTCACTAAACGATTTCTCCCCGGAGTTACAGTTAATTAAATTGTTACTATTCACTGTGACATTTTGGGAAGTTTCTACGAGGGAGAGGGGAAAGGGTTAGAAAGAGGGTGAGTCAGAATTCTCACCCCTTTTTAGAGACCTAACAAAAATGCAAACAACTCACTTCAATGAACGAAGCCAGTATGTGCAAGGTAATGAGCACGGTTGTCTATTTTGGACACAAAATAATTTCGCGAACAAACGATAGGTTCTGAGGAGTTTGAGATGGTTCCTAAATTTATATGGATTCAGTTCACCCCACGTACACATGATAGAGTTGAGTGTTGATGTTGAACGTTCCCTATATGTACCCATGTCTGTAGGACACATCCCTAGGAGAAGAGTCAAGGAAAAACAAAATCAGCAGAAGAATGAGTGAGCGGAACACTAAAAGCTCAACAGCAAATGAACGTGGGCCAGTTCTTGGCCGAAAACCAGAGGCGGAAGTGCGTTAAGAAGAAAACACCCTAATTTGCTTTCGATGTTCACTTTTACTTATTGCATTTATCAATTATACGTCTCGGAAGCCTATCAAAGTGCATTTGTATCTACGTTCCTTCCAAACCCTTACTTGCACCCACCTAACTCTTTCGGACATTACATTCCCCCTTCTTTCCCATTTCGGATGTTTTCAAATGACTGTCAGGAAATTAAGCATGGCAATAATGTTGCTCCATTTCCTCCTGTTCCCCCCGGTAAAATAACAATGCACACTGTGACATTGTAAGCACCACTTCAACCCTCTCTACACAAATAGTTCATACACCATCTTATTCCCCTCCCACCTCCTTCCCTCAGACCGATCATTCACATCCTCAACTCCCTAACATGCCGCTGCACCAGGTGGCGGGCTATTTTCCATGTCCTGAACTATTACCTCCAGGAGTAAGAGGCCTTCCACATTTCGGAACTGGCGCCGTCCACCATTTTCGCATGGGTCACGTACCCATTTGTTCCATTGGCGCCGGGAACACATCGAGGAGTAACCTGTGGAATGGGTGTCGTCCCTCATGCCTATTTAACGCCCATCTATTTTAACTCTAATTTACGGAAATCGGTAGACGCGAACTGAAACACGTGACAATCTTGTCGATCTTATAATACGTTACACCTCGTGTAGTAAGGGCCCTTTGTTATGCAGATGTAACTCAGGCAGGGCGCACTTGGAGCTTCTTTCTCGCTCGAAAGAAGCCACCACCAGTCTCGGTCAGGATCGAACCTGTACATGCATATCTACGAGTCAAGTAGAGCGGCTGTAATACGTTGGACACACCAGTTCTCGTCTGATCACTGAAGTTAAGCAACGCAACCCCAGATAGTAGTGATATGCATGACCTCTTGGGAAAACTGGGTACTGCTACTACCCAAATCGTCGTAATAGCGTAGAACTACGCAATGGACGGGGCTCTAATGACCTTTGTAGTTGAAGGGACCTAAAACACCAACAAGACAACAATCACTATGCCAACTAGGCAGGCATATGACCTGCTAAAACTCTTAGAGAAAATGTTCTCCAGAAGTTTGCAAACCAGTGAAACCTGTTAAAAGTGACCAATGTAAGGCTGTAATCAACTAAAAATGAACGTCCAGTCGCGTCGTGTGAAACCTCACAAGTGGCTTTCTAGTGCACACAATAAATTTGGACAGCAGCAGCAACAACAACAACAAAGAAAAACGGGAAAAGAAAGAGGATGGTTGGAATAAACAGGAAAAAGGGGTACTGCATTGAAGGGGTGATATTTGTTGGGAGAGGGGAGAGGGGGCCCTATGAAGTAAAACATTCATTTACCGTCAGTTCTCCAAGTTGCCACATCTCCTCACCCTTCCTTTCATTATCCACTACAAAAATTGAAGCGCTAACAGTCACCCTACTGGATGGATGGGTGCGTGCATCACGATCCCAGGAATTTCAGGATCAAAATAAAAAAAAAAGAGGGGAATTATTTGAGAGGAGACGACAGTAGTGCCGCACAGTATGTCCTATTCGATCAGGTTCCTAGTCACGTGACAACTCATCGATCTTTTTTATATTAGAAAAACAACAGGGCCTCCATTTGGATTAAGCATTTAAATTCAATCGACTATCTTGAATATAAATTTACTAGACGACATCGTCATCATCATCTACTACGAGGTAGAGAAAACATTGCATTGCAATTTCATTGGAACAATTTACGACAGTTCTTTGAAAAATATCCTATAGCGCCCATCCATGTACTTAATGAACAGCTCTACATTTATCTTGCACATCGCAAGGTAAAATGCAACATACAGTAACCTATAGACAGACACCATGAACGGCCCTTCTCATTTTAAATGGAGCGTCCACGTGACCAGATACGCTATCTTTGCTGTGGTTTAGCCAATCGCCAGCCTGCAATGCAACCCCTAACACTTTTCCCGCCTATGGCAGGGTCGGATACCCATTTTGTATCCCTGAATGGACAAAAGGATGATATATTGGGCAGTGTTTTTCCGCAGCCGGTTGTCGACCAAAGCCGCAACCCCTATGCTTCTTTATCGTCGGTATACTGTTCGTTGGGGAATACCACCCACGCCAAGGGGGGAGCGAGCTCCTACATCTGGAAATTTTGCCTCATCTACCCGGGACCTCGGTTTTGCTTCTCATCATAGGGTAGGCGCACTCGAGACATCTCTCTCACTCAAAAGAAGTCAACTTACCGAGGTCCAGGATCGAACCTAGAACCACTGACGCAGTTACCGAGCACGCTACTCACTGCGCTACCGAAGCGGGATAATCGCCAGCTTGTACGTGCGGAAAATTTCACTGCCAACCGCGTTCAGATTCCAATTATTATGAAAAAAGTGCGAATAAAAACATTTGCATATGGCTGCTGCGGGGGCTTCGACGGTGGTAGTGGCGAAGATGGAGAAGCCGCAGTTCAAAACGGCACTGCGTTGGCGGCGCCACCGCTGATCACGCCAGACATTTACATTAGCGATTAAAACAAATGTCACATAAAGGGTGTCTACGAGCTGCGCCGGCCAGCCACAATTTACATTCAAATAAGGCGACGTCTCGCTCCTTAGCTAACAAATAGGCATTCGGCTCCGAAAACGTGAAAAGCTCCCCCTTGTCCAATGGCTTCCAACATAACAAGGGTTTAATGCAGTCAAGCCACCGTTCAAAACGTCCCCGAACTCTACCCCAAACTTCCTCATTATACCTCTTTAGTTCCACTAGTAGGCTATTAGGATATTTAACCCCCACCTACGCCGATCTACACATGTATTTTAATCCACGTAGAAAGTTCTTTTACGTGCAGGTACGACGACATCGTCTACACCCTGACATGAAACCGCGGGTTTACTCCCCATCCGAAAGAAGGGAGCACTTGAAGCGTCCTTCTCTCTCGGGTCCAAAAATCGCCGTTCACCTCGAAAAGCATCATGGACCGTCAACTATGAACTAAAGAGTCAAACTCTGAACTACTTAGCTACATTCTTCATCTCAACTGAACTACAGATACAACCAACAAACCGTAGTCAGGATCGAATCAGGGCAACACCAGCTCATGTCAAGTACCTGAACATTCGTCGTACGGACGAGGAAGATGAAAGAACCAAAACTGATTCCAAGCCCTGGTCGCAGTTAGATGGGTGATTGTTGTTTTTATCGTTTGTTGGTGTTTAGGGCCCTTCAACTACAAGGTCATTAGAGCCCCGTCCACAGCGTAGTTCTTAGGCTGAGACTGCACAGACACTACACAAATGCGACGATTTTTGGGTATTAGCAGTACCCAGTTTTCCCAAGCGGCCACCCATGTCAGTACTAGCTGGGGTTGTGTGCTTAAAACTTCAGTGATCGGACGAGAACTGGAGTGTCCAACACAACTCGCCGTTCCCTAGGTGGGTGATAAGAGAGATTCAGTAGCAGAGGTAGGCTCTCGCTGTCCACATCAGTGTAATTAATGATCACATCGGATCGCATCCTTAACTGGTCATTCGAGAAGGAAAGAAGGGCGAGAAAGAGAGAATATGATTTATTTTTAATAATTATTATTCCTGTCACGTGGACATTAGGATGACTATCACTATTAATATCCACTAGTAGAGTCTGCTGGTGTTAACACATCCACTCACGTTATTGAATGTGTGGTGACCGCCACTTCCCCTCAACCTCTCCCGAGTCTTCAAATATTTTCTCATTCATCACCCCCTTTATTTCCCCCTTCTAACAGCCCATTAGAGGCCTCCAGAGAGTCACCGAAATAGCAACTCGTCTGGTCAATTAAAACAGTATAACGAAATAACGGAAGTCACTCACCAACCAAAGCCAAGATGACGGTCAGAAGAGGAGCGGCTGGGAAGCTGATGGGCACATTGAACTCCAGCATCTGTAACAGATCCACTGCAAGAATAAACAAAAAGGGTTAAAACTAAAAACAACAATAGCAAACATTCATTGTTTACACCCTCTAACAAGAAAAAAGCCCAAAAAATGATAAAAGACTTATTAAACAATCAATCATCTTCCACTTCTGCATATGTAGACGAATATAATGTACAATTGAGGTAATTAAAGAATTCTCGAGATGAGTATCACACTACGAGTTCAATTCTGCTTGAAATTGGGAGTGACTACTACAGATTACGAACGGCGTGATGACCCATCAAATTGATTTGTGTGTGGTTCGGTTAGTTAACATCGGTCAGTGTCCATGAGGCGGTTTCGAAAATTCTTCAAGGAAGGGAGGGGGAACGACTTTGCGCCCTACTATACACATTTTTTGCCATGTAGAAAAAAACCCTTTACCCCCCCCCCCAACGTGTGGTTCTAGGTGCGATACTGGACCGAGGTGGGGTGGCTTCCTTCGGGCTAGAGAGAGAGGCCCCGGGTGCACCTTCCTTCCGATGAGAAGTAAAACCGAGGTCCCGTGTGGTGTACGATGGCATTTGAACGTCAAAGAACCCTCTCTACTATGCAACGGGTAGATGATGCAAAATTTCCAGGTGTAGGAGCTCGCCCCTTGGCGTCGGTGGAATTCCCAAACGAACAGTAGGCCGACGATAAAGAAGCATAAGGGTTGCAGTCTTTGGTCGGCAACCGGCTGCGGAAAAACACTGTCCAATATATTACCCTTGTGTCCATTCACAGGGACAAGATGTGTACCCGACCCTGCCATAGGACAGGAAAAGGACTAGGAATTGCTTGCTTTGTACAGTGGCGACACTGTCCACACCTACGACACGAGTAGACACCACCTTTGTGTACCCCATCTGATTTCAGCCAAACTATCAGGCAACACTATTGAGGGAGTTGGGCAATAGCACGTCTCTTCACCTGAAAGGAACCATTTGTTCTGGCCAGTATCGAACCTGGAATGTGGAACTCCCGAATTGAGCATGAAGCAAAGAGAACAGCCAAGACACTGTCACCACTACACCCTCGCTTCTCCAACATCCATTATCCTCTCTACCCCCTCCTCTTTATTAACTATCACTTCCTCCACCCCACCTTCTTCCGCGGAAGCATTCATTCACATTAATATTATTCAATTATTATGACCCGTTAATATCGCATTTATGCAAATGAATAAGAAAAATGAGAAATTAATATGAAAGGAGGTTTACCACGATGAGAAAGACTGGTGGAGGGGAAGACCCCCTCCCCAGACCCTCTCTCTGAAAAGGAGTTACTAGTTGACATTAATTTATTTAACTGGATCTCATTTTTAAAATGATGAGTGGAATCATTTATCCATCATCCATTTCCACTATTAAAAGTTAGGACAGACAGGTGGCGCGCAAAGTACCATCGCACCTAGAGGATCGCAATCTGACGTCAAGAATCGGCACCCCGACAAAGAGTGCCAGCCTTAGAGTGACGAAGAGTCCTAGTCTTAGAGTAACGAATACAGAGCCCCGGCCTTAGAGAGACGGATATAGAGTTCCGGCCTCAGAGTGCCAAACATGTAGTAGCCACATACAGTATCTTAAATAGAAACATTCTTAAAATGTTGTATGCGCGGCCTGCCCTGACTTAGTGAAGGGCCTTCATGTAGCCCTTTAATAAACGTTTGCCCACCTCTGTACTAAACCATACTATAACGCTATTTTGTCGGCGTTTATTTGTAACGCGCTCATTTGTCGGGTCTCCTCAAGAACCAATGGCTCTTTGATATTTCAGTAGAGGGGGCGTGAAAAGGCCTACACCTCCAATAATCCTGGCCCTAATCTATCTTTGGATATCTATTTATACATGAACTACATTTAAATTATTTTCCCAGTAATAAAGAGGGATAAAAAGTTGGCCTTAGTGGTACAGTGGTAGTGTGCTTCTCTTCAGAGGTCCAGATCTGTAAGTTCGATACCGGTTTCTTTCGGTCGAGAAATAAGGACGCCCCAATGGCCCTCCAGCGCCTCTCAAGCCACTGACTTCAGCACCTCAGTAAGGACGAGGAGGAGGGAAGGAGGATGGACCTGCATGCCAGTAACAAAACTCGGGTGTTGTACGTGCAAAGCCGATCAAAGTATTGAGCATGCGCCCAGGATTCTTTGCAATGTCGCTGGAGAGCGCTAGCTTCTATGTCGAAGATACAAGGCTAGGGTATGGCTTAGAGAGAAAGAGAGGCGGGGGATAAAAGATAGGGAGTGGTGGCAACCCCCCACCAACTGAGGGGATCGTGTAAAGGGAGGAGGTGGAGTGACAGAGAAGGGACGAAGGGGAAGGACATTACAATCCCCCTCCCTAAATATAGAGATGTTGAGATGGGTGGATAAGGAGAAAGAAGAAAATTTAGCACGTCATGTTATCGACTCTGTTACTGCTCTATATAATCCAATTTCCAGATGGAAAATAAATTGCCGGTGTCCTTTTCATTACATCCGTCCTCTGCGACGATGGCGCCACACTAACGATAGGGGGCGCCACTATCCTTCCCTTATCCCCGCCTCCTACCGCTCTCCCTCCATCCCTCCCTCTATCTCTCCCTCTCATTTCTCTTTTGGTATCCTAACACTTGTTTCATCCTTTCTCTCTTTCACAAACACATACCCCCTTCTCGCTTCTCCAAACCCCTTCCCACCCCTCAATTCAACAAACTACCCCCCCACCCTTCAACGATGCCTAAAAGATGTTAATTACGCGTTTTAATTCGGGTGGCTTTGATTATCAAACCAATTAACCACCTTGGCAGGCATCATATACATTGCTGCTGCTGCTGCCGCCACCGCCGGCTCCACGAAAAGGAAGACAAACAATCACTGTCGCGAACCAACGACCACCGCCTTATCGCCTTAACTTTCTCTTAGTCACTAGCTAGGGTACCTCTTTATAAAAAAAACACACTTGCTGTTATTCGTGAACGGCCCCACATGATCTGCACCTTCACGTGACCCACCTGAAGCCCGTGTACCACCTCTAGTTAGCGCACTCCTTGTCCGAGCATTCGTAGGCGGAAGGGCTGATTTAACCAGAGATTGATCCAAAGCAATGGGGAGATAGACGCGGATGTGACCAGTAGAATAAATGGTGGGGAGGGGGGGTGGCTGAAGTGGAGACAGGCAAGCGGAGTCCTGTGTGATAAGAGGGTTCTAATCAAGCTGAAAGGGAAGTTCTACAGAGCAGTGGTTCGACCAGCTATGCTATATGGGTCAGAGTGTTGGGCAGTGAGGAAGAGCCACGTCAATAGAATGCAAGTAGCCGAGATGCGAATGCTGCGGTACATGACACGGTCGACAGCTGAAAGAATTAGGAACGAGTATGTTAGAGGTAGCCTCTGGGTGGTGGACATCGCCGAAAAAAATGAGGGAGAATAGGATGAGGTGGTATGAACACACGTGATGAGAAGAGGGGACGAGGACCTCGTTAGGGCCATACCAGGAATGCAGGTGGTCGGTAGCACCCGGGGCAGGGGGAGACCGAAGTTGACATGGGAACAAGTTGTTTATAAGGATATGGCTTTGTAAGATTATGGACAGGGACCTGGTGGGAGATAGACGAGAGTGGAAGGTCGGAACCCGCAGACCCGACAATGCCAGAGGCGGGATAAGGGTATGATGATGATGATCCTGCAGTAACTCAAGTCAGTTTGTAAGAGAAGAGCAGGCTTGAATATTTCAGTCAGGAACAGGTGGTGCTGGGTGCTTCAGAAGGGGATAGAGGGCATGGTTAGGTCGGTACTCCCTTTTAACGGGACCAGCTAAAATCCTTAAGTAATCTAACAGTGTAGCATGCCAGTTGAACGATAATCAGATCGTGTCCGAGGCTGACTATCTTTAAATGCTATTTATTAACTTGTAGAAGACAACGTGCAGTAGCATGAAATATTTCTCACAATTCGGAGACACTGTATGCATAAACATTGGCTACAATGGACTAGACGTCAAAAGTCCACTTTTGACCATCAACAATTCAATCCATTTACACCAGCGACAAAGAGTTTAAAGAGAGAGGGAAGAGAAGGAGAGAACGCGCAAAAGGGCGCTTCGGCATCAATGCAACAAATGGTAAACAAATTGAAATTGCTTGCCTGACTTGCAACAAAATGATCTTTCAAAAGACTCACGTCAGAACTGGAAAGACAGATAACTGGATTGCCATCCTTCTCCTGGCCCCTATTTAACTCCCCCAGCCCCAACTCTCAAACCCTTCACCCCATGACTTGACCACTTGCCAACACTAGACAACGAAGAAGTATAAACAGATTGCTGTACGACACCAAGCGGACGTCAAGCAGATATTGTCTGCAAAGCATAGATAGTTAAAGACCAGGGGAGGGGTGGGGCAAAAAAAAGACAAATTCCAGACCAACGGTGAAGATGGGCTGAGCGTTGCGTTGGAACTGGCTCGACTAAAGGCCTATTAAGACTAACGGACAAGAGGTCAAAATTTACAATAGTCTGAGGTGGATACTAAAGAGCATTTTTTCTCCTATTTTTGGCCTGTGCCCGCCTTGGAGACTAAGAGGATGCGTGCAGGAATAGCGCCCCCATTGCTCGAACACAGCCGGGATGGGTAGCGTGCCGTCAGTCCGATGGAATGTTAAAATCGTGCCCAATGTGATGCGTGCCACGGAATGAAATACACGTGTAGGGGGTAAAATCCTCTTGCTTCTGAAGGCTACTTATCGACGGTTAAGAGGGCGGAGGAGGGGAACGGCTGTATCGCGTTGGACACACCAGTTTCCGTCTAAACAGTGAAGTTAAGCAACGCAACCCCAGTTAGTTTTAGCATGGGTGGCACCTTCCGAACAATGGGTACCGCTAGTACCCAAAAATCGTCGTAACAGTATAGTGTCTGTGCGGACTCTGAATTAGAACTATGCAGTGGACGGGGCTCTAATGGCCGTTGTGGTTTAAGGGCCCTAAAAAGACAACAGATCAAATCAAGGTCGGAGGAGAAAGGGTAAAACGACACCCTGCAATCATGCTTGGTGCCAATTCCAAGCTGGAGGTTCAAAGCAAAGTGGGCAAGATGGCAGCTACCAGCCTGCATCTCGACTCTGACCAGCCGTCACCTCCACGAGTCTTCATTTTCAGTTACAACTATGTCAAATTTTTCAAAGTCCTAGGAACACTGCAAAGGGTCAAGCATAAGCACATTTTACGCATGTTTTATTCTCTTTGAACTCCACCCTGAAATGGACCCAATCCAAATATTCACAGATATCAGGAGGAGAAGTCAAGGAGACTGGAAAAAAATGGGGTGATAGTTGCTTCGTTGTTATTATATTGTATCTTATTCCTCTACTCTCCAATGTGATCTAATGGAAATGCATTACTTATCGATCAAAGAGGAGGGTGAAGTCCCCCTCTTCCATCTTTTCCTTACCCTCCCTTTCTTCTCACTCTCTCGCACCCCTTTTCTTTCTCTCTTTAGAGAAGAAAGGCAACTATTGAAACATCTCTTTCGCCTCATCCTCAATTTACTACTTTCAAGCCCTAATGTTTGCTTAGAAGGCAGCAAATAGGTGTCGAAAAAAACGACAGAGAATCGCGCCTAGGGCTCACCCAAACACAAACACAGTGTGCAATAACACTGCTCCAGACTAAAAATTCTTATCTAGGCCAATAATACCGTGGCTGAAGTGTAGGCAAAACGAGGAGTCCTCCATTAAAAAAGGGACAAAAAAACCTGAGACCTTCCAAATCTTCACACTAGATGTCTCCAGTCTCAAAGTGTCAGTAGTTCATTGGTTTGGTTTGTTTGTTGGTGTTTTAGGGCCCTTCAACTACAAGGTCATTAGAGCCCCGTCCACAGCATAGTTCTTATGCAGAGACTTCACAGACACTACACGAATGCGACGATTTTTGGGTATTAGCAGCACCCAGTTTTCCCAAGCGGCCACCCATGTTAATACTAGCTGGGGTTGCGTTGCTTAACTTCAGTGATCAGACGAGAAATGCTATGTCCAACGCAATTCGCCGCTCTCCATTGATTTGGTCAGCCAAGTATCTAAGGCCAAGAAAAAAAATTAGACTAGACCATACAATTTGACATTTTCCCAATCTACACATCCGAAATAGTTCGTGTAGTGGAAGAAACACCAGCTTTTCACCAGCATTCGTCACGCTATACTACAGCTGACCACTTGCCTCCACATCATTTCTGCCACTTTGTAAGAGGAAAAGTGGCTGCATTGCATTGGACACACCACTTCTCGTCTGATCAATGAAGTTAAGCAACACAACTCCAGCTAGTACTGACATGCGGTGGCCGCTTGGGAACACTAGGTACTGCTAATACTCAAAAATCGTCACATTTGTGTAGTGTCTGTGCAGTCTCTGCGTAAGAACTACGCTGTGGACGGTGCTCTAATGACCTTGTAGGTGAAGGGCACTAAAACACCAACAAACAAACAAACTCAGCTAGTACTAACATGGGTGGCCGCTTGGGAACATTGGGTACCGCTAATACCCAAAAATCGTCGCATTAGTGTAGTGTCTGTGCAGTCTCTGAATTAAAACTACGCAGTGGACGGAGCTTTAATGACCTTGTAGTTGAAGGGTCCTAAAACACTAATGAAAGAAAAAAAAATGTAAGAGGCAAGAGGTTCGAGCCTTAGTCCTGCTGTTCCATCTTGAATAAACTTAATTTATCCGTGATTTGCTATCAAAACTTAAAATCAGAGTCTTTAAAGGTAAGGAAGGGGGAGGGGAAGGGAAAGTTCCCTAGAAATTAACGACCGAACAATTGTATTCACTACCATAACCACCAAATGACGGTTTTTATTGCAGTGGATAGCGCACCCTATATATACTTCCTGTTTACGGGACAGGGTTGAATAACACATGAATTTTGGAGATCCGGCGAGTACATGCGAACAAAGTCAGGACGAAGAGATCGAAACCCATTTTTTGCTATAGACAGAGGGAGTGAAAGGAAGGGGAAAAGATGAACTGACATTGGTGGACTTCAATGGAATTGAAAACCAATGCAGTGACAATTTTAACTTGTTTGGAGTGGTCAGTTCATCCTCTCCCCACTAAAAAAAGCCCCCAAAACCTAAATTAAAAGACTGACGGACCGATGACGGACCATTTTCTGAATTAGACGATGATGGAGGACGAGGAGGAAAACATCAGATATGTAAACCTTTCACATTCAAAGTGGACATACATAGTCCACGGCGGTCATTTCGATATCGGACTGATAATTTTAATACGGACCAGCAACAAGAGGTAGAGAGGAGAGAAATGAGTGATGAAGAGTGGACAAAAGAAGGGCCTATCAGTGAAGGAGAATGTTGGTCAGGTCGGAAGATTAATTACAGACCGGCGGATGGACAAATGGACTGTCGAACGTCACGAAAAACACCCTACTGCATCAGGATGGGAGGAGAACGCGAGGAGATAACCAAAAAAAAAATGCCTTTCACCTCCTCTCGACATACGACCACAACCAAATCGAGTGTCAATTCCAACTAGATTTTTTTTTGTCCTGAAATGGACAACCCAAATCTATAAACGAAGATACAGAGAGTGAGTATCATGAACATATCAAATTGTATCAAGAGGATCCTTCCGTGAAGAAAGGATCCAACACCCGTCTTGAACTCAATCCAAGCAACTAGGAAAGGGCAGCACCTTCTCCCTCTCCAGAATAAAACACGTGTACAACATCTATCCATGTTGTCAAGGATGTTATTCAACGATTTTGTTAAAATAGATTCTGAAAATTGATGAACACAGACGGGGAACAGGAAAAAAAAAAGGGACAAATGACTCTCCCTCTCAACTACTTCCCTCAAAAGAAGTTGGAAAAGGCAAATAAAAACCGCCTTGCCAAAATCTCACTGTGTCAAATGTCATTTGGCCGCGATTCACCAACAAACAGGTCTTGATTAATGCACAAAGAGCACTCACAACACTACTGCTACTGCTGTTTGCTATCCCCCTCTTTTTCACCTCAATTTTTTTCCTTTAAAAAAAAAACTGTAACGTCCTACGGGACATGACGTCATTCAGGCAAATTTTTCATCATCATCATCATTCGGAAGGAAGTGTTATTGTGCTCTTGACATCCTACAGTGCCGAACGTTCAAGGAAGAAAAAGGATGACTTTATTACCTTTCTCGACTATCTTGTCAATCCTAGTCTTACCTTTGTCCCATCAAATTTGGAGGACAAGCAATTCCGACAACAAATCATTTCATTTCTCTTAAATTGCCCTACCTCACAACTCGAACTCACGTCAGGTTCAGGCTTTTTCCCAGCGACAGAGAAAGGCCCAAGTATATTTTCCGTCCACATATTTTCCTACCACTGCACCTAAAACAACCCTTCCTACACAGAAAAAATATAGGTGTAAATCGGCATTTTGACGATCAAGGTTCTTTAGGGGTCATCACAGTCCAAAGATAAAAACGACGAACGAACAAAAGAACTGCTTTGGATCGTTTACGGTAGTGCTTCCCCAAAGTGTGGTACGCGTACCCCTACGGTACGGAAAGCGTTTGGTGGGGGTACGCGCAGCACCAGGCTTTGTCTGGTCCTGGTGCAACAAGCATCATACCATTTTGGATTACAAACATAGAAAAATAATAAGAAACTTGGTCGAAAGGATGTCGAAAGCTAGGGAAATACTGGTTTACGGGATGAGGCAATAGAAATGAACAATTCAGGTTTTTCCTTGCTCCTCTCGTCCTCTCGACAAAAAGAAGCCATTGACTTGCTCAGGAAAGAGGGAGAAAAGTGAACCTGGGTACCTTGAAGTCAAAAGAAAAGCAGACTGTCAAATGATCTATATATTTCTTTAAAACCACAACACGTCCTGTGGGTGGGTAAGTTTGAAATTGATGGTCACTTGCTCCTCAACAACCAATTTCAAAAGCATCACTCCGTTCGCCTTACGTATGATATATTCCGTCATCGCCCTTATGTCATCTTGAAGCAACGGTCATTTAAACTAAATCCTGCCTCCCTGCTCTCCTCTACCGGGCAGAGAAATAAAATCGCTTAGAGAACCATACTCGGAATTGAACTCGCACCATTTAGAACAAACGAAATTAAACTCAATTCATCAATAATGGTATGGAAACTTCTCCAGTCTACTGCATGCCGACGACACCGAGATCAAAGAGCCGATTATACACGAACAAGATCGATCGCCTTTTACTGCAACTTCATAGAATTTTAAGGTCCCAAAATGACCTGTGCTCACATTAACAGGATAATAATGTTAAAGGGAAAAGGAGTAGGGTGAAGAAGTACGTCCTGAGAGACAGAGGAAGGGGGTAGAGGAGAAGGAGATTTCAAACGTCACAAAACAGATAAAACTTACGTCATGCACAACAACTACAATATCCAATCACTGTGAGTCAAAAACTTTCATAAAATAAGACTTCGTAAGCAGGTCGACGACCAGATTAGCCTATGAAAGTGGACAGTTCCTTGGAAGGGACAGTCCGAGATGACATTTTAAGCGTAACTCTCCTTTCGAATCGTATTAAAGAAGGGTTCCATAGTGAGGGGGAGGTGGTCCATCTAAAGGAAGTGCAACCACATTTTTTCTTAACGCATTCATCTGGAAATTCAAGTACTGTTAGCATCATCTCTCCCAATTTCTCAAATACACCCTTAAAAGGCCTGACGACGTCTTAAGACCGGTTGGTTCACTTAAGGAAATACATCCGGACAATATCTTCCCTCATTCCCTATTTGTCGACCGATCCACAAAACTGAAACTACCCGAAGACTGCTTTTCCAAAAATGCAGGTAGCACACCAGGAAACGTGACCTGGCATCAAAATGCGTGAAGGGACCCAACGAGGAGTAAAAGGGACTGAGAGAGGAGAGGTGGGGGGAATAGAGGGGTAGGATGAAGGACTATAAGCTCCACTGACGGCTCAAAGGAGTAGAGAACTCACAGGCCTGAAATCTAAGAGACGAAAGGGCAGTCCGAAGGGATACAGGATTAAGGAGACTGCAACGAACAAAAAAAATTTGCAATCTACATATTAAAGAGAAAATGCAACGAAATCAAAATGTAAAAAAAAATCCAGAAATGGAGGAGGGCATCAAGAAGGAGGAGGAGTGGAGAGGAAGGGGGACAGATATACCAAAAAACGGCTGGAGTGTAGTGTCACCAGTCTAACGCCAAGAATAACTCAAAGATCAAAGAGATGATACAAGACTAGTGAACAAATGTGACATAGGATCTTGTGAACTATGCTAAAAAATGGTGGGCAAATTTCTAGACGAAGTACCCACCCTGTCCTCTCCCTCACATATCACACAAAAACCGCTCTTATTCCCCTGGTGTCACCACAGCTCATCACACACATTACCCTCACTTTGAAGTGTCTCATTCAGAGGAAAGGTGGAAGGGCGGTGCGAAGAGAGAGAAAGACGCCGAAAGAAGATTTGAATTTGAACTCTTACAAGAAAAATAAGAAAATGTCAATGAGACAAAACTATCACATCGACACCTGTTACTATCCTGGGATGGGGGGTCTAGATTAGTCCACATTTATCCCCAAGAAGAAGCAGAGGAAGAAATTAACTTCCCAAATCATTTCGGTGTCTGTTAAAAAAAAGAAATGAATATTTTTAGAGGTAATTTAGGATAACGAAGTTAAAAGGGGGTGGTAGCTTCATTATGTCGGCAGTGGCCTACGTAAAATCATCCGTGTTCCCGGAAAGAACTAACGAGACAAATGGGTAGTTACTCATCCCTACCCTGGGTGGGATAGGGAATATGAAGAGCGAGGGATAACTAGGGTCCGAGAGTTAGCCCTTACACTCCGGATAAATGTGATCGTCCGTATAGAAATTATCCGATGAAGATACCATACATACCACAAGGGCGCTATTTTACCTCCAACACCTACGAATTTACGTGAGACAAGATTCACTCCCCACATGGCTGGACACCAACTTTACATTCCTACCAGAAAGGAACAGAAGGTGCATTCGGGACGGGACATTCCTCCCACATCCATAAGAAGTCACCTGTCTCAGACACGATAGAACCTGCAACAGTGGACTAATGCGAATTAAGCACGCCACCAACACTGGTGTCGAAAATCACCAACATCACCAAAACTGGTGTCGAAAAATTAGCTCAGAGAGAGAAAGAGGGAGGAGAGAGGGAAGAGAGGGAGGAGAGAGAAAGAGAGGAGAAAGAGGGGAGAGAGAGGAGAGGAGAAAGAGAGGATAGAGAAAGAGAGGAGAGAGGGGAGAGAGAAGAGGAGAGAGGAGGAGAGAGAGA